>APFE030646375.1:85112-120245 GCA_000404065.3 Pinus taeda
CCTTCTAGCTATGAGGAGGTAGCTAGCCAGCAGGTCTGGAGAGAGGCCATGCAGGAGGAATATTCTTCTATCATGAAGAATGATGTTTGGGAGGTGGTGCCGAGGCCTGAGGGCAAGTCCGTGGTTACTTCCAGATGGCTTTACAAGGTAAAGCATGCTGCAGATGGCAGCATTGAGAAATTCAAAGCGAGATTTGTGGCTAGAGGGTTCTCCCAGGTAGAGGGAGTTAATTATGAAGAGACCTTCGCTCCCGTGGCTCGATATACTTCGATTCGCTCCATTATATCGATAGCAGCAGAGATGGGTTGGAAGATCCACCAGATGGATGTGAAGACCGCATTTCTCAATGGCTTCATACAGGAGGAGGTGTACATTGAGCAGCCACAGGGCTTTGAGGTGCATGGGAAGGAGTCCCATGTATGAAGACTGAAGAAGGCCCTTTATGGCCTGAAGCAAGCTCCCAGAGCTTGGTACTCCAGGATAGATACTTATTTGCAGGGGATGGGTTTCACAAAGAGTGAGGCAGATCCGAACCTTTACTTTATTGTGATAGGTGAGGAGCTTCTCATTCTGGTGCTGTATGTGGATGACTTGGTCATTACAGGTGCAGAGAGACTCATAGAGCACTGCAAGAGAGATCTTGCGACGGAGTTTGAGATCAAGGACATTGGCTTGATGCATTACTTTTTTGGTTTGGAGGTGTGGCAGGAGGAGGGGAATTTCTTCCTGGGGCAGGGGAAGTATATTGTGGACATCCTTAGCAGATTCCACATGGAGGATTGTAGACCCATGTCGACACCGATGATCACCAACTGGAAGAAGCTTCATGCTTCAGATTCCGAGTTGGTGGATCCCACTTTGTACAGGCAGCTGATTGGTTCCTTGATGTATTTGGTCAACACTAGACTAGATATCTGTTTTGCAGTCAACACGATGAGTTAGTTTATGTGTGAGCCTAGGAAGGTTCACTGGATGGCTGCAAAACACATTTTGCGGTACTTGCAGGGGACAGTGGATTATGGTCTGGACTACAGGCAGGGAGATGGAGTGAGATTGGTAGGATACACTGATTCTGATTGGGCAGGTTGTGCTTCTGATAGGAAGAGCACTTAAGGGTGTTGTTTTGGTTTGGGTTCAGCAATAGTGTCATGGTTCAGCCGGAAGCAGCAGTCAGTAGCACTGAGTTCAGCAGAAGCAGAGTATATGGCAGCTAGTCTAGCTAGTTGTGAGCCCATCTGGCTTCGCAAGATGTTGTTTGACTTATTTGGTCAGCCGTTGAGACCTTCAGTGATTTACTGTGATAATCAGAGTTGCATTAAACTCATGGAGAATCCAGTATTTCATGACAGGTCCAAGCATATTGGGATCAGATATCATTTCATCAGAGACTATGTTCAGAAGGGAGCTATGAAGCTTGAGTATATTTCCACTGATGAGCAGGTTGCAAACATTCTTACCAAAGCCTTACCACAGGGCAAGCCTGTCTTCTTCAGAGACAAGATGGGTGTGGTGAGGAACACCTTCTTCAGTAAGAGGGAGTGTTGAAATTTGGTACCGGAGGGCAGGTGGTTCCCAAGGCTTTGATCTTTGGCCTAGGGAAAAGTGTCCAAAGGATTTTAATTTCTCCTAAAGTGACTTTTTAATTTTTATAAAGTTAAAATCTAATTTAAAAGTGACTTTAAGTGATAAAGTTACTAAGTCTAATTTTAAAGTGACTTTTATAAAGTCAATGAAAAATTAGAAAGGAAAAGTGACTTTGGAAATAAATGACTAAGTGGGTCTTTATTAAAGTGGGGTGATTTAAAAAATAGAAAGTGAGATTTAAATGTGCATTTAATCTCAGCCATTGATCTAAATCTATCTCAGCCATTGGATTTATGGATCACCCAAAAGTCATTTAGGGTTGGGTTAATGGAGGAAAAGGAGGAAAAGATCATTCATTCTTTCATGAGCAGATTGGGAGAAGGAGAGCAAGAGAGCAAGGGAGATTTCTGGACAGGAAGGAGAAGGAGGCAACAACTTGGCACATATTCCAAGGCAGCTCTTTAGCAAATCCGTACAGCTGAAAGAACAAGCAGAAAAAGCTGATTTTTGCTGAGAAAACAGAGGAAAACTGATTTTTGGGCACGAATTTCGAGGAGACAAATTTCTACACAGAAACCGAGGTCTGTCCGTACAGTCTGTACGGACGTCCGTACAGTCCGTATAATCTGTATGGTCCGTACATCTGTACAATCTGTACATCTGTACGGTCCGTACCGCGCGTACATCAAATTTCCAGATTGTCTGTAAGGCTGAAAACAGATAAGTTTGCTTGCTGGAAAAATTTGTTTTGCTGTAATTTTGGCGGAAAATTTTCTCACTGTAAAAGGCATTTTCCAGAAATAAAGAAGAGCTCTCAAACTGGTTTTCCCCAAGAGTTGTAGGGGGTTTTTCCAGGGTCACATTGACCAAAAATATTAGTGTTTAAATGTGTTTTAATGGCTGTTTATTACTGTTGATTTTTATTTCTGCAATTTCCAGCATTCTGTAAAATTTCTAGAATTTGTGTTTTCAGAAAAAAATATTTTTCAACTTGTTAAATGTATGGTTGAGGGAAAGGGCATTTAACTATATGGGAGAAATAAGGAGAAAGTGAAAACCGGGGTGGGAAAACAGAATTTTTTACAAGAAAATGCATCTTTCTTTAGTAATGTTGTTAGAGGTGCTGCTATTCTCCCATAATTCTTAACAAACATGTAATAATACCCTGTCAACCTAAGAAATCCTTGCATATGTTTTATGGATGTGGGAATTTTCCATTCCTTAATGGTTTTAATTTTTTTAGGGTTTACCTTAACACCTTCATGAAATACAATATGACCCAAATATTCCACCACTAGTACGCCAAATAAACATTTGGAGTTTTGCATATAATTGTTTCTCCTCCAATAGTTTGAGAACCCTGTCAACATGTTTTGATCCTTCCAAGACTTGTTGTAGATTAGTATATCATAAAAAAATACTAACACAAATTTTCTAATGAAAGGTTTGAAAATGGAATCGTCAAACCTTGAAATGTAGAAGGTGCACTGATAAGGCCAAAAGGCATGACCAAAAATTCATAATGACCCTCAAGAGTTCTAAATGTTGTTTTTGGAATGTCTTCAGTCTTCATTCTAATTTGATATCCCGAACGAAGATCCAACTTGGTGAAGTAAATTGCTCCATGTAATTCATCAATGACAGGAAGGGTAAATTTATCTTTAGTATTAAGCTTGTTGAGTTCCCTATAATCTGGACACATGCACCATGATCCATCCTTCATGTGTACCAATACCACTGCAGCAGAGAAAGAACTTTGACTAGGGTGAATTATACCAACCTCTAGAATTTATGCAACCATATGCTCAATTCACTCTTTTGGGCATATGGATATCTGTAAGATCTGATGTTTGGGGGAACACTTACTGGAATCAAATGAATAGAATGATCATGATCACAAATAAGTGGGAGGCCTTTGGGAGTCTCAAATACCTTGGAATGATTGTCCAAAACTTTTTGGAGATCTAGAGAAATAGATGATTTCTATGTGGGAACCTCCAGTGAACATAATTGTGCAATTACGCCTGTTATTCTTTCTTTAGAAGTTTTTTTATGATGTTAGAGCTGATTATATTTCTTAGTTTCTCTACGATACCAATTAATTCAACTTCCTTTCCTTCCCAAAAAAAATTCAAGAAAAGTTCTTGAAAATTAAAATCTATCGTACCCAAAGTTTGTAGCCATTGGACTCCTAGTACAACATCAACACCACCCATTGGAATGGAAAACATTGAACTATTCATTACATATTCTCCCATGGATATTATGGCACTTTCTAGAGCATTTTATGGTTATTCCATTTGCAACCATCACTTGACACTCTGGTGTTGGATATATGAAGCAATTCAATTCTTTGGCTATCTTACAATGAATAAAATTATGGGTACTACACGAATCAATCAACACTGTTACCTTTTTCTTCTTGATATCTTCTTCTATATTGAGAGTTTGAGTGGTAATTCTTGCCAATGCATTACAAGATATGCTCGAATTCATTTCTTCTTTCTCTAGTGTTGGTTCCTAGTGTATATTCTCTTCTTTTGATGTTTCTTGTTATTTTTCTTCCTCCTCTTCACAATCTATGTAAAATAATTTATTCTCAGCACACTTAAGACCTTTAGTGTATTTGCTATCATAACTATAACAAAGCCCTTTTTCTTTTTTCTCTTCCAATTGTTGTGGTGTCAACCGTGTAGGTTGTGGAAGGCCAGGGGAAACAACACTTCCATCTTTATAGTTGTGAGTGGTAGGCTTCTTTGTTGCCATAATTTTGTTTTCAATTTTTCTTGCCAACCTGAATGCCTTCTCCGATGAATTAGGTTCCCAAAGGCGAACCTCATGTTGGATGTTATCCTTTAAAGTACCGATGAACACATCAATTCTATTCTTCTCTGGAATATCTTTTACCCTTATATTCAATTTTTAGAATTCTTCAATGTGCTCCACCATTGAACTCTTTTGTTTGATATTTATCAATTGACTAAAAAAAGAGTTGCTTTTTGTATCCTCATAATGTGTTATCATTTCCTCCATAAAAATTGACCAAGTGACAATTTGTTTATGAGAGAAAAGCCATCGATACCATACAAAATGTTTGGGTTCTAAATATAAAGTTGCAATGCATACCTTTTGTGTATTTTTCACATTATGGAGATCAAAATATTGCTCCATCTGTAGTATCCATGCTACGGGATCCTTGCCATTAAAATTCCTCATATCGATCTTTGGAACATGGTGGGTCTTCAATCCAACATTATATTCTATGGAATCATGATTAAAGTTTCTTTTGCTCTCATCATGAGTTTCTTCTACTACCTTTTCACCATTAGGAAGCATTTTTTGAAGCAACTTTGCCAAAACTCCTTTCAAACCTTCCATGCCTTTTTTCAAATCTTCAATGTTTACTTCTAAACCATCCATTTTAGATTCCATGTCATCAATGTTAACTTCCACACCATTCATCTTAGCTTCCACGTATTTCTTTAAACCATCCATCTTAGCTTCTATTACTTTTTGTGAGAGTGAAATTTGTTGCATTTTGTCTCGTAATTTTGATATATCATGTTGCATTTCTTCATCTTCTTCATGAGTCATGGTAGACATTTCAGGTTGCTTACTAGGTGTTTCCATTTTATTTCTTTAGGGCAATTAATGATAATTATGCTTCACTATGCCCTTTGAATTAGCTCAAACTAATTTTGCAAACCAAACTTATGCAAAATTTTAAAAAGACCACACATATTTTCGCTTTGTAGGAGCTCAATATTGAATCTGTTGTATCTCTGTAATTTCGAATCTCCAAGGTGTGAAATTTCGTCCTGTGGTATCCCTCTAATTCCTTTTTCCAACCCCACAAGTCTGATCAAGATTGGATTCTCCAATGAAGAGTTATTCCAAATATCCCACGATGGCCTGATTATAGGCTGGTTCAGTAGAGCGAACTTGTAAGAAGTTCCATGTGTCACTGTTTTGATCTTCGGACCTGGAAACGATACACAGAAAACTACAGTCCATCCTATTTCTATAACATTTTACGAAATTTCAATTTGATGCTCAGAGAGAAAGTTGTGACTATTGTCCCTGGGTCACTTGTTTGAGATATAATTCAGGAGCCTGCAAAAACCTTAACTTCCTTGGATCATATCTCCGAAAATATAGCAAGACAAGATCTAAAATTTGGACCTAAGGTTCATTTAGATTCGGCTCAAATGGGTTTTAATTTCTGCTTCTGACACTTCGTAGAAAAAAAGTTATAGTTAAAATTCCATGGTGACCTGTTTGAAGCAGCGAAACCCTAGAATTCAAAGCTCTGATACTAAATGTTATGCAACAAACTCACAAAATAGAAGAAAGATAGATCAACGACTTCAAAATCAGCCTCTGTAAGGGGGAAACCTCATTTACATTACAGAGATGAACAATTTATTGGATGATACAAATGAAAAGACCTCATTTCTATATATAGGAGTCTAAAGAGTCCCTATACAATTAGAGCCTTAATACAATAATATTGTAGGGGCACAACAATAACAATAGTGGGTTTCTATGGGCACAATAATAACAACATGAGGACTATATGTGAACAATAATACAATAAGGGGGTTGCACTAATAACAATAAGGGGTTACACTAATAGTATAGGGACCCAACACTCTGACATCCATTAGCTTCCCTTTCCCCTTGAGGAAGTCATCATGGATGACTTGTCCATCCATTTTCATTATACTAACCCTCAAGGTTACCTCACGACCCTCACGAAGAGGGAGATAATGTTAAAGAATTAATAGAGATCGTTAAAAGTATCCAAGTTAAGAGGAATAGTCAGTTTGTTGATATGCATAATATCATAAAGAAGATACAAAAGAATCAATTACACCATGTTAGTGATCAAGAAGCACCATATTGTAGATATTGTAATCACTATCATAATGAATCCACTTGTGCCATAGCAAGAAGAGTCATCAATAGTGGAAAGGCAGGAACTAGTAGCCAAATTAATCATTTTGATGATAGAAAGGAAAATGATAAGAATTTTGTTGAGGAATTAACTCAAATGATCAAAGACATGTAGTCTAGTCAAGAAAAATTAATAGAAAATCACACCAAAGAAACGACTTCCATGGGAAACATGTTACATGCAATGGAAGTTGCTCAATATAATCAAAGGATCAATTTTCAAAACATGATGGATGCCATAGAAGAGGAACATATTGAGGAGCTAAGTGCCATAAAAGCAAATCTTAAAGAAATGAATTCTATTCAAGAAGATTACAAATATCTCCTCAGAACAGGTTATTAACTAGAGAAGAAAAGCATACCGAGGAGCTGAAAATCATGGAAACTAATCATTCTAATAAGATTACCACCATACAAGACCATTTGATCACCATGGAGGAAAATCATGCCAAGGAAATCAATGCTATTAAGGATAAGAATTCCAATCAAATGAAAGCCATTGAGGATAGGCTATAGAGCATGATTAAGACCATGGAGGTTGATCACATACAAGAAATGAAAATTATGGAATCAGTACATGCTGACGAAATAAATGCCATAAGAATTGAAGAGTCACTCTTCAAAGTAAGCTACAAATGTTGGAAAAATCACAACTCTAGCCAAGATCAAAGGATCCAGTACTTGAACCTCCCAGCCCGCCCAAACAATGTTTATGTTATTATGAAGAAGTCATTGATTCCATTGAAAAGTGGCTAAACAAAGATGATCCAAGCAAAAAGGAAACAGAAGGAAATCAGATCGATGATTGCAACACCGATCCAGTAGATTTGATAGAATAGGGTCACGAAAATAAAGAAGAGCAGGTCACAAAAATCAGTGGCATTCGAAATTTTCCAGATGAACATTATCCGAATCAGATAGAAAGTTGCATGTCGATCGCGTGAACATCAACATCACATCCTACCCAGAGCAAGCATAAAAGGAGAAAGAGAAGAAGGAATAAGTTTGATGCATTCGATGCTCGGGAGAAAATCAATATTCAAATAACACAAAGTCCTAGCATTGTCAAAATTCAGAGTGGCACATCCAAGAAGCAGCCCACACACTTGCTGAAAAGTCGGCAGATGCTCAATATGCACTATTTTGAGGACATTTGATGCCATGGGCATCATTTTCTATAGTATCTCTAACCATGTTCCCCTTTTATTTCATGTCATTAGATAGTTTATCAGAGTAGATTTTCTATTCCAGCAGTACTTTCTATATATGCATGATGATTTCTATGTTGAATGGATATCTATTTGATGGACTTTTGTTTCCTTGGATGTAAGGTTATGGGATTCTCATGTTACTTCTTAGAAGCAACGTATCCCCATATGGAGCCAGATGTTGCACTCAAATTGTCAAAGTTCCAGGGAAACCGAAGTGCCAACTTTTTCAACAAGGATCGAATCACATATCAGTAGTATATGTGTCATAGTCATCCCATTCTGCAAGTTATATATTGTAAATGATCTTAGTAAAACCTTGAGTCTATGTAACAACCTAGATAAGCCTATAATTTGATGACGAATTCCATCCTAGGAGCTTTTTTAACCAAACTGATTACCTGCGTTTTTCGACATAGCCAATCAGAAGAGTTTTTTCCCTCCAGCTTAAACCCCCAAAGCTAGGGTGAAATTTATTGTCAAATTATTAGGTGAATCCTAGTGTTTTAGTCGAATATAATGTTAAAGTGGTTTGAGAATAATTTAAGCTAATTGGCTTAATTATTTTATTACAAATCACTTGGCTTACTAGATCATATTGAGTCACAGATGGGTAATGTGTTTTGAGGGTCTCAGACAAATGTGTATTCCCTCTTTGAGTCTTGTAAATGAAAAATCATATGTATTAGAGGGTTGGAAAAACAGTTAATCCCCTCAGGTGTAAATTAATTAATTTTTCTCGCAAAATAAAATAAAATCCTAAGCCAGAAAAATAATTAATTAAAGTCAAGTTAAATTGTCTTAGGAAAATAAATTCTCCAAATAAAAAAAATTGTGGGTCTTAAAAGAATCAATTTTTAAAAGTCTTTTATCAAGGGAATATTGTCTTTTTCAAGAAAATTTGGACCCTTGGACCTTGGTGGTTAAGTCAAAATCAATTTTTTAAGGAAATTAGCTTTAAATAATTAATTTTGAGCTAATTAAAATGGAATTAAATGATAAATTCGAAAATCCTTGGAAAATAAAAAATCAAGGGCCAAGATTAAAGGATCCCGAAGTGTTTATCAATGACCAAGATTAAGGATCAAAGAAACTAACCGTTATTTTTCCATTTGGAGGATTTATCTATAAATTAGAGAGTCATTCGAGTCTCTAGTCATCTTGATATCTGGCTAGATAATTGTTGAAGCATTGTGTATATTATTGTCTCACTGGGAACTATTTTTTCTATCATAATAAAAGACTTTATGGTGCAATTCAAGGTGTTCTTGCTTATTGATTTGTGGTATCTACTAACTATGAGCATCTCTATGTTGTGCTGAATATTGGTAAGATCTGTTTTTTCATTAGATGAAGATAAAATCATACTATTGATAGTTTTGGGCTAATATTAGGTGGTTTGATTCCCCATGTGATCTAAGAAATTATTTTTTGATATAAATGCATAGTGTTCGCAGTTACTTCAGTCTTTGGCCTCCAAGTTCACAAAGTTGCGCAAGAATCACTGCTGCTTGGATCTTTAATTTTTATACGGTGGATTTAATCTTCGCTTGCGCTATAGTGAATCAATATTTTTTCTGAAGTATTTTAGCCAATCCTTCAAGTAAAAAATTATTGAAAAAATTATTTTCTCAAAATCCATTTAAAAACCCATGTATATTTTGTAAATAAGATTGTAAATTTAAATTGTAATTCATTTTTTCTAACTTGCGTTGGGGTTTCAGATTTATTTTGTATATATTTGAGATTTGGGTTTTTCTATTTTCATTTTTTGTAGGATAAATCAAGGAGTTAAGTGGGATTGGAGCTAAATCTAGGCCCTTGAGGGTAAGATCTAGTCTTTTGGAATTTTTTGCAGGTTTCCCACGACAAAATTTTCAGAAAATTAAAGAGTTGAAGCATAAAAAAAATTCGGAGCAAGGGTTTTCAGTTTTTGGCTTTCCTCGGGCCAGATCTACCTCCTCCAGGCCTAGTGTCTCTCTCTCTTGGCATGTGTCAACCCTCCTTGTCCTTTGCATCACCTTTTTTACTCTCCTAGGCTAGTCATTAGCCCTTCCTAAGCCTGCGCAGACCTCTCCTCCTTCTGGTCGTCGTCCCTTATCCCTTTTTCCTCCTCTTCCTTGGTTGCATACCTCTAAGGGCTTGTGGCTCCCTTGTGGAGCCTTTAGGTCCTAGGCCCTAGGCCTTAGGCCATGGGGTTTGGCCCCTAGACCCCTATTTCCCAAATGTTAGCCTCTCTGGGTAAAGTGCTGGCCATTCTTGGCCATTTCCAGCCTCCTTGTGGCCTGATCTATTATCCTAACCCATTTATGCCCGCAAATTCGCTTCTCTTGTCCTAGTTATCCAAATTTTGGCCTATTTTCCCCCAAAATTGACCTAAAACCCTAATATGGAGATTTAAGGCTAAATAGTTGGCAGTTTTGTAGGATTAAAGTCCCAAAATTCATATCTAGCAAGCAGCAAGGTAATCCCAAAGTTTCAACGATTTTCAATGGTGGAATCTTCAAGGCCTTGAGCTTAGAGTTTCACCTCCAAACCCTCATTTTGCTTAGGTTTCATTATAACAGTAAAATCATTAATTTCTAGACCCTAAAATCATATTCTAATTAGTCAAAATCGATTAAAATTGCAAAATCTAAGTTTTCACAAGTTTTGGCCACTTTGGCATCTCTATTTTGACCTAGATCTAACATTTAAGCTTGCTGGAATTTACTGCATAACTGTGAAATTCAAGTCTGAGATATTTATAAAGCATATACTTAATTAGGACTAAATTATTGAATTTTCAGTTCTCCAACAAAAACTTATTATTTTTAAAAATTTGGGGCAACGTATTCAATATTTTTAGCTTGTTGATATGTAACTAACTAACTGTTGTAGTTAGTTAATTAGCTCTAAATTTTCTGAATCATATTCTTTGAAATCTCAAAATATCATTTTTTTTTCAATTTTGGTGAAAATTTCTATTTTTAGAAATATTTGGCAGCTATTTTTGGTTGGGTTAATTGTTGACTAGTGGTTAATTCATTGTTGTAACAATCATATCAGATCTAAAAATTGTTAAGGCAAACTCATATAGAGCCATAAATTTGAAATTCTCAAGTTTTGGAGCATTTCAGTTTTTTGTATATTAAATATCTAGTTTGGGAAGTTTTTTTTATCTTGTTGATCTGTCTTTACTTACTGCTGTAATTTTAAAATCAGATCTGAAATATTGTTGAATACTCCACCACAAAGTGTGCTAAAGAATCTAATTTACATTGTTGGTTGAATTGGAAATTTTATGTTTCAATGTGTTGAGTAATTTTCATTATTTGGAGTGGTTTATGCACTGTTATTAGACATTGGTAAATCTGAATTTTCTGAAGTAGTATTGCTGATATAAATTGTCATAAATCTGTGATTAGCATCTTGTTAGCATTTGGCATCTTGGGTTACTTGATATCTTGTGAAGTTTGCACTTGTATCCATAAACAATTTATCTTATTTAAGATTTGCATTTCACTATTGTTAAGTACCATTAAAATGTCTTTAATCAAAATACTTAAATAACTTAAGGAAATATTAACTCAACATAAATCCCACTCATAATCTCTTGCATAAGCATTCTATATCTGTATTAATAATTTACCTCCTAGCATAACCTAGGTTGATAGAGACATGGGTCAACCCTTCTTATCTAGCTTGATGGGCCTCGACAACTCTTTAGCAGTTAACACAATGACCTTGCAATGATTAGAGGCACAACCTCTGCAACATCGGAGACATCGAGTGATAGAATCCTAATAGAAGGTATCGTTAATGAGACCCTAGCCTGATTCCTGTCAGCCTCCTTCCCACAACCTACTTTGAAGCCCAACTTCAAAATAGTTAAAAGAAGGTTACACTTAGACTAAACACTCAACTAAAATTTACCAAGATCATTGCATCTCACATAGGTCTTAGGATTCACATATCATATAGGTTAGTCAATCATTCAAGCAACAGGTGTCCATCTGGTCATTTGGTTCCAATTCATAAGCAACAATAATTTGTGACTCTATTAAAGCACTGCTCTCGTAATAGAAAATCTAATTTAATCATAACCTTGATTGATTTCAACCAAGTGGCTAGGCCACTCATTCATGTCTCCCAAGCTGATTCTCAACTTGCTTTTCTCCACTTCATTCCATAGAGACTATCCCCCATAGTCTGCTATAGGGAGACAACTAGAACGAATTGGACAGGGATCAGAGTGATAGCCCCCATCCTGAGTGTTGTCGCAGTGCCTGTACAATCCGGACGACAACAGGCTCCAAATTAAAATTAAATTTCTGTAATATTCCTAACTAGCCATGGCTAATTGGAATATTTGATTTTGCTCAATTTTGCCTTCTATAGTTATTTATAAATAAAAAGGTGAGAAAAGGGGGCATAGCTCACTTTTAGAATAAAAGTCACTTCCTAGTAGCACAACATTGTGACTTAAAAGGGAGCCAAGGGGGCCAAAGGGGGATGCAGAGATGGAGCCCACGCAGACACTTGAAGGGATTGCATAGAAGAGAAGAAACACGTGGCAAGAGAGGAATTACATTCAAGGAGGTGGGCCTTGGGATTGAAAGAGGCAAAGGCTATAAAGGAGAGAGAAGCCTCCTCATTTTGGTTATTCGATTATGTGCATTAGAACTAGTCACTTCGACTTAAAGCACGCTGGCTATTTAGCTAGTATGCAGCATTGTTCAGTGCATTGAGTGTCTTCGTTCGAAGATCTCACCCTTAGCCCCAGGAGACTTCGAGTGTCTGCTTGGATAAGGTATTTCCATCAGCATTTTTGCAGCATTTTTGGAAGGAGGATTGAGCATCTTGGAGGACTGCGTAGCACTGAGAGGGATGACGCAGTTCTTTCTGGCAGGAGTTTTGGATTGAGGGTTTGTAGTAGGATTCATGCTGGGAGATTGAGCAGGGGATCAACCCTTGCATATTGGAGGGTTTTGGCAGAAGTTTCAGGCAGATTTATGGAGGGTTTCATTCAGTGGTAGCGCGGAGCCTTGAGAGACTGCACAGAACCCCAAGGGGGTGATTTTCAGGGGTCGGCCATTCCAGTAAAGCTTTCTAGGTTTTTCTGGGTTTCTTGAGTAGAATTCGATTCTAGAGTTTTTCTGAGGAGGGGAACAACGCCAAATCCTCATTTGATTTCCAGTATCAGTAGCAACACAACAGTTTTCCAGCAGCTGGGATGTAGTTTAGAGAGAAGCCATTCCTTTGCTATTCTAAGTGTATTCCTTCACTTGCCTTGTGCAAGTTGAGGTGCCATCTTCCTAATCACCTCCTGTACTCATTTTTCTACTCAGTATAATAAAATGGCTTAGCATTTCTCGTTGTATTTCTTGAGTATTTGTTTATATTTCATGTATACATTATTGTTGGTTCACTACTGTTATTATATCTCTGTGATTTTCCAGCCACTATGCCAGTTGTACGTTTTTCTGGTTGAGACTTTGCTGGGGTTTTGAAGAATACTCTGGGTTAGGGATATTATAGTGGTATCAGAGCATAGATCTGGCTCAACCTGTGGAGCTAGCAGTCTATGACATCGAGGGAGAAACCCTACATCTGTTAAAGAGGTAGGAAATACAGAGACAATGAGCGTAGGTTGGAGAACACCTACGGAGAGGGAGACTGTGTTCGGGTAGAGGACACAAAATAGGAGGAGCTTGTGGTGGACGCAGAGCAAAAGGATCAAATGGCAGACGAGGACGGGAAGAGATTTACGGATATGCTCCTCAAATCAGTGTAAGATCTGTCGAGGCAGATTGAGGTGATGGGGCAGAGATTCATGGCAGTAGAGGCTAAATAGCGTGAGAGCCCACGGGTTTTCCAGGTTGGTGAGGGATTGGGTGCATCCCACCATTTGCTAGAGCAACGGGATACTACACAGTAGGTGGCCTCAGATGTCCCTACACGCTCTACCATGCCCACTTTCTTAGGAGCAGACACAGGGGTCGTAGCCCAACAGGAGGCAGAGCTTGGTCATATGGGCAATTATTTTGCAGAGCACCAAGTCTATGGGCAGGAGTTCAGGGAAGCCCTCTCATTCAGAGACTTTGGTTAGCTCCAGTGGGACAGTAAACCCCACGAACATCACTGAGGATATCGGCATTATCATGATGGTGACACCCACCGTGCAGTGAGTAGATTTCACTTTCCTACATTTGATGGTTCATTAAACAGTTCGGCAAAGTCTTGGGTGGAGAAGTTGGACATTTACTTCCACCTTAACCAGATGTCGGAGGCAGAGGCCATCAAAGTGGTGACATTACATTTGGATGGTGAGGCCCATAATTGGTGGTTCCATGGGATGGTTACACTCAGACTCTCCACGATGACGACATATGTCGAGTTCACTAGGAGATTGATAGAGAGATTTGACCAAAGGGATCCAGAGCAGCATTTTGTCGAGCTGACGAGGCTCAAGCAGACCAGGAGCCCAAAGACCTACATTGCAGATTTCTTGAGGGTTTCAGTGATGGTTCCAGATCTATCCATGGCATGGAGGATATATATGTACGTTGAGGGGTTAGAAGAGCCACTTCAGGGTTTAGTCCGATCCACTAGACTAGCCACACTCTAGGATGCTATTAGCAGGACCCAGGATTTATAGGATGTCCTACCCAGGACCCAGACACCATACCCCTAGAGACAAACTTTCTAGTCTAAGGGGAAGGATGTGAGGACTCTGCCTCCAAAGGGGAATCCAGGACGAGCACAGATTGACGACGATATCAAGAGGGAGCTGAAGAAGAAGCGGTTGTGCTTTACCTGTCAGGAGTCGTGGGCACTAGGACATATATGTGCTATTGGCAAAGCACATTTTATTGAGGTCTTCTTCGAGAGTAGCAGGGAAGAGGATGAGGAGGATGATGTGGAGGGAGGAGATAGTCATGCCGTGTAGGGTCCTTTGCCACCGCCATCGCCAGCAACAGGTGGTGCATCTTTTGCACCTACTAGAGGGGCCCTTGCAACATTGCGAGGAGTTCCCAAGTATTTGACGCTACGCGTATGGGGGATAGTATGTGGTCAACGAGTATCAATTTTAGTTGACAGTGGGGCAACCCACAACTTCTTTGATGCACAGATGGTTGAGCGGAGAGGTATACAGACATAGAGCTTCGATGGGTTTTCATTTTTGGACCCAGGAGATCAGACCATGATGTGTACTCGTTATGTTCCAGAGCGATCAGTGACGATGGGCACCTACACATTGACTGACCACTTTTTCATGGTCGATATTCCAGACACCAACATGATACTGAGTGTTTAGTGGCTCATCACTCTAGGGAAGGTCACAATAGATTGGAAGACCCCAAAGATGGAGTGGGATGATGAGAAAACAGGGAGGCATGAGAAGATATGAGGGCAACACACATATCCACCTCAGACTATTTTGGCTCGTCGGATGGAGGCAATCTTCTGAAAGGGAGACATAGAGTGGGTAGTGGAGCTGTGTGCATTAGAGGAAAGGACTACAGGGCAGACGGTACATCCAGAGATACAATCCATCCTTGACCGGTATGTCATAGTGTTTGGGGAGATTCCGCCAGGACAACTATCGGATCGGGGGTTTGAACACACCATTGAGCTTGAGAAAGGTATACAGGCAGTGATTACTACCCCTTATAGGAATCCCAAGGCCTATCGGGATGAGATTGAGCAGGCCATTCAGGAGATGCTGGCACTTGGGCACATTCAGCTAAGCATGAGTCCTTTTGCTTCTTCCATGGTGTTGGTGAAGAAGAAGGACGACACATTGAGGATGTGCATTGACTACTGGGCCCTGAACAAGAAGACACTGAAGAACAAGTACCCCATACCCAAGATCGATGAGTTGATGGATGAGTTGAGAGGAGCACGGTTCTTCTCAAAGATTGATTTGAGATCTGGGTACCATCAGATTCGTATGAGGGAGCAGGACATTCCCAAGACCACCTTCAGGTGTCACTATGGGCACTTTGAGTTCTTGGTGATGCCCTTTGGGCTAACCAACGCCCCCGCTACATTTCAGTCTTGCATGAATCACATCTTCCGTAGTCACTTGAGGAAGTTTGTGTTGGTATTCTTTGATTATATCCTCATTTACAGCAGGACTTGGGAGGAACATCTCCAGCATATAGAGACAGTGTTGCGTATCTTGCAGGAGCATCAGTTCTATGCCAAGCTCTCCAAGTGTGAGTTTGGGTTGACGGAGATGTTGTATTTGGGACACATCATAGGAGTGGATGGAGTGAGAGTCCATAAGGAGAAGATCAGGGCCATCAGAGAATGGCCCGAGCCGAGGAACGTGACAGAACTTCGAGGATTCATTGGCATTTGCACCTACTACTAGAAGTTCGTCAAGAGTTTCTCACAACTTGCTGCACCCCTAACGGATTTGATGAGGAAGGGGGCATTCAGTTGGACAGATACAGCGTAGTGAGCCTTTAATAGGCTCAAGGAGGTTATGAGCAGCTGCCCAGTGCTTGCACTGCCAGATTTCACGCAACCATTTGTTTTAGAGTGTGATGCGTTGGGAGAGGGGATCAACGCAGTATTGATGCAGGGAGGACATCCTATATCCTTTGAGAGCCGGAAGCTCCTTCCACATGAGAGGTTGTATTCTATATACGACAAGGAGATGTTGGCCATCATGCATGCATTGGCCAAGTTCCGACAGTATTTGGTAAGTAATAGGTTCAAGGTGAGGACTGATCACAACAGCCTCATGTTCTTTTTGGAGCAGAAGCAGCTACAAGAGAGGCAACAGAAGTGGATCAGTAAGATCCAAGAATATGACTTTGACATTGAGTATGTCAAGGGTAAGAACAACATGGTAGTAGATGCCCTTTCACGTAGACCAGTCACGTTGTCTCTTATGAGCTTGGATACAGACTGGAGGGCTCGACTCTTAGTAGAGTACTCCAAGGAGAGGTTTGCATGTGAGGTTCTAGATGGGTAGGTGGCAGATGATAGGTACAGGGTGGTCGATGAGATCATCTATTACAAGGACCGGATCTTCTTGACTGAGGGGTCTCAGCTCAAGAAGAAAATACTACAAGCATCACATGATTCACCATTGGCAAGCCATTAGGGGTTTACCAAAACCTATAGGGCCATTAGAGAGAGGTTCTCATGGAAGGACCTCAAGGAGGACGTACTCCAGCATATCTAGGAGTGCAATGTTTGCTAGAGGAACAAGGGAGAGATGAGCCATTCCGCGGGATTATTGCAGCCTCTTCCCATTCTGGAGGGGAAATGGGAGATTATTTCGATGGACTTCATCACAGGGCTGCCCATGGTACATGGCAAGGATTGTATCTTTGTCATCGTTGATCGACTGACAAAGTACGCACATTTTTTTGCCATATCCGCACACTATATAGCAGCACAGGGGGCTGAGTTGTTCTTTAGAGAGATCTTTAGGCTACATGGTCTTCCTAAGACCATCGTTAGTGACAGGGATAGCTGTTTCATGGGCGGGTTTTGGCAGGAGCTTTTCCGGTTGGTGGGGACGGAGTTGACACCGAGTACCAGTTATCACCCATAGACGGACGGACATACAAAGATAGTTAACAAGTGGTTGGAGGGCTACTTGCATAACTATGTCAGTGGGCAACAACGAGCATGGCTGAAGTGGTTGCATCTGGGGGAGTACTGCTACAACACTACACATCACATGTCCATTGGTATGTCACCATTCTATGCCTTATATGGGTATCATCCTTTATTTTTTGCTGATGTAATGTTTGGTGATAGCAAGGCTCCTAGAGCTAAGATTTGGATCCAAGAGAATCAAGATATCCTCTGAGCTCTCAAGGATAACATGGCTACAACGCAGAACCAGCAGAAGTTGTATGCTGACAGGGCTTAGGTGGAGAGATAATTTGAGGTAGGGAACATGGTCTACCTACGATTACAGCCATACCGATAGGTATCACTGAAGCAGAAGGGGGCTGAGAAGCTCAAGCCCCGCTTTTATGGGCCATACAGGGTGATACGCAAGATTGGACAAGTTGCATATGAGTTGGAGCTACCCCAAGGCAGCAAGATTCATAACGTTTTTCATGTATCATGCCTGAAGAAGGCATTGGGGCAACAGGTGACAGTGACAGATGAGCTACTACCCATGGATGATGAGGGGCATTTGGTGTTGCAGCCAGAGGCTATTATTGATACCAGGGAGAGGTAGCTACGGAGCAGGACGGTCCGAGAATTCTTGGTGAGGTGGAAGAATTTTCCGGATGAGGTTGCCACTTGGGAGAGTGACAAAATCTTACAGCATCCATCACTTCAATTGCTTGAGGACAAGCAACATTTTTCCGGGGCAGACTGTAATATTCCTAATTAGCCATGGCTAATTGGAATATTCGATTTTGCTCAATTTTGCTTTCTATAGTTATTTATAAATAAAAAGGTGAGAAAATGGGACATAACTCACTTTTAGAATAAAAGTCACTTCCTAGTAGCACAACGTTGTGACTTAAAGGGGAGCCAAGGGGGCCAAAGGGGGACGCAAAGATGGAGCCCACACAGACACTTGAAGGGACTGCACAGAAGGGAAGAAACACGTGGCAAGAGAGGAATTACATTGGAGGAGGTGGGCCTTGGGATTGAGAGAGGCAAAGGCTATAAAGGAGAGAGAAGCCTCCTCATTTTGGTTATTCAATTATGTGCATTGGAGCTAGTCACTTCGACTTAGAGCACGTTGGCTGTTTAGCTAGTCTATAGCACTATTTAGTGCATTGAGTGTCTTCGTTCAGAGATCTCACCCTTAGCCCCGGGGGACTTCGAGTGCCTGCTTGAGCAAGGTATTTCCATTAGCATTTTTGCAGTAGTTTCATCAGCATTTTTGGCAGGAGGATTGAGCATCTTGGAGGACTGCGCAACATTGAGAGGGATGACGCAGTTCTTTCTGGAAGGAGTTCTGGATTGAGGGTTTGCAGTAGGATTTGTGCTGGGAGATTGAGCAAGGGATCAACCCTTGCATATTGGAGGGTTTTGGTAGAGGTTTCAGGAAGATTTCTAGAGGGTTTCATTCAGTGGCAGCGCAGAGCCTTGAGAGACTACATAGAACCCCAAGGGGGTGATTTTCAGGGGTCGGCCATTCCAAGAAAGCTTTCTAGGTTTTTCTGGGTTTCTTGAGTAGAGTCCAATTCCAGAGTTTCAGCCTTTTTTGAGGAGGGGAACAACCCCAAATCTTCATTTGATTTCCAGTAGCAGCAGCAGCAGCACGACAGTTTTCCAGCAGTTGGGACGCAGTTCAGAGAGAATCCATTCCTTTGCTATTCTGAGTGTATTTCTTCACTTGCCTTGTGCAAGTTGAGATGCCATCTTCCTGATAACCTCCTGTACTCATTTTTCTACTCAGTATAATAAAATGGCTTAGCATTTCTCACTGCATTTCTTGAGTATCTGTTTATATTTCATGTATACATTATTGTTTTTGCACTACTATTATTATATCTCTGTGATTTTCCGGCCACTATACCACTTGTACGTTTTTCTGGTTGAGACTTTACTGGGGTTTTGAAGAATATTTCGAGTTAGGGATAGTACAATTTCCAAATTCAAGTTGGTTTCCCTCCATTTTGTCCAAGTTGGCTCCTCCTAAAAGCCTCAATGACCTTTGTATAAAAGAACCCATTTGGTAACGAGCTTATGCATTAAAGGTGAATTACATCTATGAATTTACCAGCAGCCTTGTTGAGTCATGCTAAGCTTAAGAGGAGGTTGAGTCTAAAGAAGGTTTTTTAGTTTATTTTTTATGTTTGGTTATGGTTTTTCATTGAGGATTTTGGAGCACATTATGAGGCCTTTCAACCCTTTTTCTAAGATAGATCTATGTATTCTCTAAGGCACTGTATGGGTAGATTTGCACAAATCTGAGGCATTTTCATGGAGTTTTTGTGCATTAGTTCGACCTTCCTTCTGGCAAGATTTTGGCCTTTTTTGAGTTTAATTTTCAGCCTATCTCAGGATCACTCTGTGGCATCAATGTGGCATAGATATTCCGTCTTTGATCAGCTCTGTGGCACATGTAATTTCAGTCGCTTGATTAGTTTGATGGTATAGACATTCAACCTCTTGATTAGCTCTATGGAACACATATTTTTGGCTCTTCAACACATAGATTTTTGGGCTTATCTAAAGTAATATGACACCTTGGATAACCCTTATCTGAGGTACTTTGTTACCCTTTTGAAGGCTTGTTTCTTAATGTCATTAGAGTTATTTCAGCCAAGCCTCTGTTTGAAGCAATTCTAGAGGACTTATTCACACAATTATGTGGTTGATTTGAAGGTATTTAGGCACCAATTTAACCACTGCCTGAGGAAACCTTTGAACCCTAGTATGAGCCACTTGAATCCTCTATTGGTGAGACCCAATCACATTGTTGCAAGGCTAAATCTGTGAAAATTCCTAATCCCCAAGGAACCCCTACTGCAGAAAATCTGAATCTACTTCACGTAATTGATAATTTAACATACATTATCAAGTTATTCTTCTAAATACTGAAGCAAATTACTTTTGCAGCCTACACTAATTAAATGTTTGATCTCATGAAACAGAAAATAGAGTAAAGAACAAGATACATAGGACACACTTATTTTTGGACACAATAGTCCTCGGAAAAACCCAATGAGGGAAAACTAGTGCAACAATTTCGAGGGTTTATTCTTATGCAAGAGAAATACCTGAATACAAATATAGAATTCTCATTTTGCAATCCTTTATAGAGAAAATACTAGACAAAAAAAATCTGTGAAATGATCTCACCCTGTCATTGGAGAAATAGTGATTGATCCTCAGCTCTGGGAGGCTCTGCGTCACCCTCTAATGGCCTCTACATCAAACTGCGTCACCCCTATTGGGTATTACGTTGTCTCTCCACTCTGGATCTTCTGTCTTGGAATTTCTAAGTTCAACCTGTTAGAAATTCTTCTTGTACCATCTAATTTATTTCTTCCTACTTGTTTAATTACTTAACAAGTTATTTACCATGTAAATACTGAAAATAAATACAAGTACAATATCAACACATACAGATCATCAACTGAAGGAGAACAAGCACACCCAATGCCCCCGGAAAAACCCAATGTGGGAAAAACTGGTGCATCTATTCAGAGGGTTTTATTATGCAGTTTCAGAATACAACCTGGGTGCCAGAAATGGCTCACCCAACAGAGAATGCCCTTGGCAGTACTACCTCTCAATCGAAGATAGATATTCCAGCTAAATCACCAGATGAACGATCCCATAGCAACAATGCAGCTTCTGTTATTCTGCGTCACTTTGATAGGGACTGTGTCACCCTATCCAACCCTCCAGCTCTAATCTGTCCCATGAAAAATCTCCCAGTGCCGCCTCTAGGCCCCGCCTCAGCCTCTCTGGGCTCTATGTCAGCCTCTGGAGCCTCTATGTCTCACACGTTGGCCCTTCTCTGGCTCTGTGCAGCTCCTGGCTGCCTCTCAGTGGCCTGTGGCTGGCTTTGTGTGGTCTCTAGCTGGTTCTATGTGTTAAATTATGGTATCTTATATGCTTAGAGCAGTTTACTTATCTTTATTATTATTATTCATAGATTAGCAATCACATGTACATAAGTAAAGTGCAGATAGAGCATTAAACAATCAACAGAAAACAAGCCAAGACAAGAGACACAAGATGTGGCGGCTAGCCAGGGACAAACCCCAACATGGGGAAACCCTTTGATCAAATCTTCTTTTATCTTCAATAATTCAGCAGAGAGAAATAGTACAAAAGTCTAATTTATATCAGTAACAGCAAACCCTAGATCAGTGGCATCAGCAGCATTAATATCATTGGCACCACTGGCATCATCGGCATCACCAACATTAGCATCGTCGGCATCACCAGCATCACCAGCATCAGCATCATCGGAATCACCGGCATCAACATCATCGACATCACCTAGATTTCCAAGGAGAGTCAGCTTCACCTACTGTGTAGTTCCGAGAGAGTCTAATGGTCAATGTTGGTCAAACTTCTGATCTACAGTTGCAACCCTAAATTTTGCGTCCTTCCTTCCTCGTGTGTGAGAGAAAAGTCCCTTTCTGCGCAGTAGGAGAAGAGCCTCTTTTCTGCGTAGGAGAGAGAGAGAGAGAGAGAGAGAGAGAGAGAGAGAGAGAGAGAGAGATGTGATGAGATGTGTGCGTACAAATGAGGAAAAGACCTCCTGTATTTATATAAAAATGTTGATGATGAATAGATGAGTCTGTTGGGCATCTGAGCCTACATGAGTTGCTGGTCAGCTTGATAATTATTCCATAATCAAAATAAATTCATATCTCCATAAATGCTTATCGGAATCAGATGATCTTTAGATCAATCCTACACCTCTCAACGAGAGGAATCTAGGAAAAATATTATCAGCCATGAATAAAGTGACCCACATGAATTTTGGCCCTAGTTGCCAATTTTAACACTCCCTCTCAACTAGGGAGAACTTCATCAGCAATTAGTATGTCTGTTGCTACTATTCATCCATCAAATGCACTACCCTGTACAACTTGACCCTTGCTCTGCTCTACCTTGCTATGCTCTACTCTGCCTTGCTATGCTCTGCTCTGCCTTGCTATGCTCTGCCCTGTTCTGCTCTGCTCAAAATATGAAGAAGAAGAAGAAGAAGTGATTGAGGATGTATCATGCTATCCTCCACTGACTCAAAGTCAGTCTCAGAGTGTGTACCACTGGTCCCAGACCAGTCCTCAACTGACTTGAAGTCAGTGTCATAGTGGGTACAACTCCTACCACTGGTCCCAGACCAGTATCATTGATCCCAGATCAATGAAGGTCATTCTAGCATAGGGAGTATGATAGATAAAATGATGCATCCATCGGTACTACTATGGTCCCTATCATCATTTCCTTGCTCATTGATCAGATGAGAGGTACTTCCCATGAGTCCCAGACTGCATGGGTAGGATGCCTCGACAGGAGAAATAATCATCCTGTCCACAGGAGAGCGAATCATCCTGTCCAGTGGATGCCACGGAGAACTAATCATCTTGGCTCACAGGAGAGTGAATCATCTCGTTCCACAATCTCCATGGAGAACACATCATCCAAGCCTCACAGGAGAACTAATCATCCTGCTACACAATCGTCATGGAGAACACATCATCCAGACCTCACAGGAGAACTAATCATCCTGCTACAATCTTCATGAGAACACATCATCTAGACCTCACAGGAGAACTAATTCATCCGCTACACAATCGTCATGGAGAACACATCATCTAGACCTCACAGGGGAACTAATCATCCTGCTACACAATCGTCATGGAGAACACATCATCTAGAACTCACAAGAGAACTAATCATCCTGCTACATAATCACCACGGGGTGTTACAAGGAAGGTTTTGATTCTTACCTTGTGGTCATATGTCGCTCCAAGAAGTACCCCGCACCCCACCCCCCGGAGCTACAAGAGCTCCATACATCATACAGGACCCTCATCGAAGGGTTTCTGAATGACACCAAGTCGTTCTCAGAAAGTCAAAAAATTTAACCTTTCCTAGGGGCTTTGTCGGAATGTCGGTGACCTGTTCATCTGTACCGGTATGTTGGAGCCTTATAGCTCCCCACTGCACCATATCTCGAATATAGTGGTACCTAATATCGATATTCTTGGAGCGATCATGAAATACGGGATTCTCTGATAAACGAATCCCACCCTAGTTATCACACAGGATCATACTGGTATCCAATGTAAATCCAAACAGCTCACTGAAGAGCTTTTGTAACCAGACTGCCTCACTGGTGGCTATGCTAGCAGCAATATACTCTGCCTCGGTGGTGCTCAAAGACACCGACTTCTGCTTCCTGCTCATCCAGGATATCAAAGCAAATCCCAAGGAGAAACAGCACCTGGAAGTGCTCTTTCGATCCACCACACTGCCTGCCCAATCAGCATCAGTATACCCAAGTAGTCTCACATCTCTGGCAGTGTATCTTAACCCATAAGTAATTGTCCCACGAAGATATCTCAACAAATTCTTGGCACCAATCCAATGTATCTGGTGAGGTTCAACCATATGTTGACTCAACGTGTTGACTGCAAAGCATATATCTGGACGGGAGTTCACTAAGAACATTAATGCTCCAATGAGTTGACGATACTCAATGGCATTTCATAAAGCATGTCCAGATGCAGTACTGCTTAAAGTTTTGAAGTCAAGCTCCATCGGAGTAGTTACAGGCTTGCAGTCTACCATACCAAATCTTTCCAATATCTTCACCACATATTTTCCTTGAGGTAGGAAAATTTCCCTTTTCTTCTACCAGACTTCAAGTCCTAGGAAATATTGCATCAGTCCTAGGTCCTTCATTTCAAATTCAGAAGCCAACTCCCTCTTACATTTGTGAATGAGAGAGTCTGCAACTGCTAGAAAGAGGTCATCCACATACAACACCAGTATGAGAGGTTTGTCATCTTCAACCTTAAAGTAAAGGTTAGGATCATCTTCACTCCTAGTGAATCCCAGCTTCATCAAGTAGCTATCGATCCTCTCATTCCATGCTCGGGTTGCTTGCTTCAGCCCATAGAGAGCCTTCTTCAACCTGCATACATGAGATTTTCGATCATAAATCTCAAATCCTTCGAGTTGTTCCACGTAGACCTCTTCTTTGATCGAACCATGCAAGAATGCGGTCTTGACATCCATCTGATGTAGGTTCCATCCTTGTGAAGCTGCAAGGGCTATGATTGAGCGAATGGTGGTATATCTGGCAACAGGTGCCAATATCTCGTCATACTCTTTTTCTTTCGGTTCCCTGGTGTCATCTTCTTGAGAGCTCCTTATTGTAGGAAGATTATTCACCTTGTTAAGAGCCATATCTTCGTCAAAGGTGACATCATGACTAATCATGACATCCCTTTGATCGACTACATAGATTCTATAGCCCTTAGTATTTTCACTATAGCCCACGAAGATTCCTTTCTTTCCAGATGTACCCAATTTATTCCTTTCCTCTTTTAGCACATGAAAATATACAAGGCTTCCAAAAACTCTAAAATGAGATATATCAGGTTTCTTACTCGTGAACATTTCTTCAGGAGTCTTGGAACCCAATGCTTGATGAGGGCATCAGTTTTGTACATATACGATGGTGCTTGCAGCTTCAGCCCAAAGAAAATTCGGAAGTCTTTGATCATGGAGCTTGGCATGGACAACTTCCAAAATCGTACGGTTCTTCCTTTTCGCCACACCATTCTGTTCAGGTGTATATGGTGTAGTAGTCTCCCTCTTAATGCCAGCCTCTTTACAAAATTCATGAAACTCGTTAGATTCATATTCAGTCCCATTATCAATCCTTAAGATCTTGATCTTCTTTTTAGTTTGATTCTCGATCAAGGCTTTGAAATGTCGAAACCAAGAGGATACTTCATCCTTCTTTTTCAAGGAGTATATCCAAGTCTTTCGAGAATAGTCATTTGTAAAAGTAAGGTAATATGAATATCCTCCCAAGGAGTTCACAGTGATCATACCATATATGTCTGAGTGAACCAACTATAATATATCAGAGGTCTTTCTTTGGCTTGAGGGGAATGGTCTGCTTTTGAGCTTTCCTTTGGCACATCCCGAACATACACCTTCTTTCTCTACTCGAAATTCAAGCATCCCTGTCACCCTTTGTCTTACATCGGGTAGAGCTTTATAATGAAGGTGGGAAAACCTCACAAGACATGACACCTAGCAGACTTCCACCGACATGATATAATGAATCAACTCAAAACCCAAGAGTAAAGGCATCTTTAACATTGTTTTTCCATACACGTACCTTGCTATCAGGACACCAAGTTCCTTTTTGAGGTCAAATACATATAATACATCCTGGAATTTCTAGCCTTCTTGAATGGAGGCCACCAAGCGCTTGTCGATAGAGTCCTGGATGATCTTCTTTGTTTTGACTTCACCGGTTTTCCATTTGTTCCTGCCAGCAGCGGGTGCATTTGATGGAGGCTCAACATTATTGCCTCTCACATGGTCCAACACTCCTTGATCTTCTAAGGTTAGATCGAGAGACATCTTCCATCCGTGATAGTCAAACTTGTCACAGAGCTTGTCTTCGATGGGGAAGAGTGTTGAGGACCCCATAGTTCTTTTAGGACAACCTTACCAATCTTCTCTTCGGTGATTTCTCTTGCTCTTGCTCGAGCTTTGTATTCACCTCAACTCTGATACCATGTTAAATTATGGTATGTTCTATGCTTAGAACAGTTTACTTATCTTTCTTATCATTATCCACAAGTGAGCAATCACATGTACATAAGTAAAGTGCAGATATAACACTAAACAATCAATAGAAAACAAGCCAAGACAAGAGACACAAGATGTGGCAGCTAGCCAGGGAAAAACCCCAATATGGGGAAACCCTTTGATCAAATATTATTTTATCTTCAATAATTCAATAGAGAGAAATAGTACAAAAGTCTGATTTATATCAGCAGCAGCAAACCTTATATCAGCAGCATCAGCATCAACAGCATCAGTGGCATCAGTATCATCGACATCACCGGCATCATCGGCATCACCGACATCAGCATCATCGGCATCACCGACATCAGCATCATCGGCATCACCGACATCAGCATCATCAGCATCATCAACATCACCGGCATTAGCATCATTGGCATTAGCATCATCAGCATCACCGGCATCACTGGCATCAGCATCATCGGCATCACCGGCGTCACTGACATCACCGGCATCAGCGTCATCGGTATCACCAGCATCATCGACATCACCTAGATTTCCAAGGAGAGTCAGCTTCACCTACTGCGTAGTTCTGAGAGAGAGTTTGATGGTCAATGCTGGTCAAACTTCCAATCTACAATTGCAAGCCTCAATTTTGCGTCCTTCCTTCCACACGTGTGAGAGAAGAGTCCCTTTCTGTGCAGTAGGAGAAGAGCCTCTTTTTTGTGCAGGAGAGAGAGAGATGTGATGAGATGTGTGTGTACAAATGAGGAAAAGATCTCATGTATTTATATACAAATGTTGATGATGAATAGATGCATCTGTTGGTCTTCTGAGCCTACATGAGTTGCTAGTCGACTTGATAGTTATTCCATAATCAAAATAAATTCATATCTCCATAAATACTTATCGGAATCGGATGATCTTTAGATCAATCCTACACCTCTCGACAAGAGGAATCTAGGAAAAATATTATCAGCCATGAATAAAGTGACCCACATGAAATTTGGCCCTAATTGCCAATTTTAACACTATGTCAACCTCTCCCAGCTTCTACGTTGATCCTCCCAGTACTAACTCTGCCTATCTGCTATGTATTCACTACCCATCAGTTGCAACTCTGATCACTCACTCAATTTTTTCAGCAAACCCTGCCCTAGAAAATCAAGTCCTTGATCTCTCTCGGTGTGTTCTCCAACTGATCCTCAAGCCTCCTCTTATACTTTTCTCGTTGGTCCATCAACGGCTGAGATTAAATCTCTAATCAACAACTAAGATTAGATTTTTCTTGATCCATGACTTTTGGACTATTCTAACCCAATTTTATATTAATAGCCATTAATATTTTATTTTTCTTAAGTTTAGACTTAGCAACTCCATTAAAGATATTAATTATTTTAATATCTCCCAAACCCCTTAGATTTTTCCCAAACCATTTTTGGGTCTTGGAGATCTCATGTGCTTTAGCCTCTTCACCAATTTTCGTGCCTAGAGCACATCTGATGCTACCCCAAATCAACACTCCCTCTTAGCCAGGACTGTGCTCTAGTAATACTCCTCATTGGGTATCGCCCTGATCATCTAGCATCGGTCCCTGTGCTAATGCTAGGCCTCCTCGACCAACATCCTCTACACTACTACATCCTGTATTGTTTCCCATGGCCCTGCCACTGCCATTGTTGCATATGTATGACAACTCCCTCTACATTCATGTTGTTGTTGATGGCCCTGCCACTGGCACTGCTGCCTCTGCGCTGCATCCCCTCTCATCATGCTGCATCGTGCTGCCCATAGCACTGCCACTGCTAACCGTTGCACTGCAACTCAGTTTCTGAGAAGTAAGTAAATGATCCTCCCAACTCTGACATCTCTGTCGGGCTAGAAACACTCCCAATGCTGAAGCTCCCTCTGTCACTAACAAGTGCTCCTTCTACTGACCTCTGCACTGTTGCAACAACACCATGCATCTTGCACTGTTGCCTCATGCTGTCCTGAGATTCCTGCATTGTAGCACCCTCTGTCACTCCATCTGCATCTATCTCTACCGATATCCGCCAGTCCTACTACTTCTCTTCAGGGCACCCGTAGCAAGGTATAATCCAAGAGGTTGGGTACCCCAAGGATCTTGCCCCTCATCGTCTGTAGTCTGTCTAACTACAGTTCGATGTCCCCCCACTTCCTCTCAGGTGGCGCATGACCACTCATGGCACATTCGTCATTTGTCTCCACTTCTTTCTCCACCCTCACTGGCGCTACCTTGGTCTCAAAAGCCTCTCCCTTGCTCTTCTTCCTTGCACAATGGTTCGCATAGTGACCCAGTTCCCCACAGTGGAAGCACTTGACCTTGGAGAGGTCCTCCTTCTTTCGTTTCTCCTGCTTTCCTGCAGATGCTAGAGCAACATCCTTCTCTTCCTCCTTCTTGATTCTGACCCCCTTATTGCTACTCCCTGCCTTGGTCAGCCATCTGAACTCTTCTTGACAAAGAGCCACCCACATTTCCTCTCAATCTGGAAGGTTCGACCTACCTAGTAAGCTCTGGACAAATACCTCCTAGTCTTCTGAGACTGCGTTTAGTGCGGTCCTCACCAACATCTCTTTCGACGTGGCCCCTATGGAAGTCAGTTGGTCTCGGATCTTTGTCAATCGCCTGACGAAGATATCCCTTTGCTCTCCCCTCTGCATCTGGTATGACTGTCGTTGATTTTCTAGAAGCATCTTCCTCTCCATGGAAGTATGTTGATACAACTTCTTCAGGGCATCCCACATCTCATTTGTCGTACCCTTCTCGGCAATATGTGGTACCACATGATCCTTCACCCTGGCCATTTCTTCTTCGTACTACTCATTTTCAGCCAGGTCAATTGGGATCGCTATCATTTTCAAGGCGAAGTGCTTGATGTGATATCTATCTAGAATGGACAAGATCTTAGCCTTCCAAACTACGAAGTTGGAAGCTTCATCCAATCTATCCTAATCTCTCAACCCATTCACTGCCATTTTGCTGCTCCTTTTTTGAGTCTCTCAACTTTTCGTCTAGAAGTTCTCAGTTTGAGTCCCTCTGAGCCTCGATTTCCCTCCTCGAAACCCCTCTGCCAATTTCGAGATACCCCACTCCGATCGTTTGTGCAATTGCACCCCTAATCTGGATTCCTTGGCTAGAAATCCTCGGTAGCAACTCCCTCCTCTTTGGTCTTGCCCTGTTAGGTATTGTTCTGACCACAATTCCCCACCAGCTTCGCTCTGCAACTTACCCATAGCCTCCTATGCCTCAACAATCCGAAGGTCTGAGCCTCTAGGCTTTGCACAATCCCAACATCGGAAAAATCTACACCTCTTGGCCACAGCGTCAATCCTTCCTGACTGAGAAAGATGACCGGGAATTGCGTAGGTCAAGTCTACTCCTCTATGTCTCAATGTTGATCCTCCTCCTGGCTTGAACTGATGACGCAAGCCCTCTGCGTCGCCCTTTCCTTGCTACTTAATGCTAGGAACAACTTTTGTCACTCGGGACAACTGTTTCTACTGCTACTAATCTGCTCAGATGATGCCTTCAGTTATCCTATGATCTACAACCACGCTCTGACCATGTTGGAATTTCTAAGTTTAACACATTAGAAATTCTTCTTGTACTATCTGATTTCTTTCTTCATACGTGTTTAATTACTTAACAAGTTATTTACCATGTAAATATTGAAAATAAATACAAGTATAATATCAACACATACAGGTCATCAACTGAAGGAGAAACAAGCACACAAGTGACACTGTTGTTTTTGGACTAATGTCGCTGGAAAAACCGAATGCGGGAAAACCAATGCAACTATTCAAAGGATTTTATTATTACGCAGTTTCAAAATACAACCTGGGTGCCAGAAATGGCTCACCCAACAAAGAATGCCCTTGGCAGCAGTACCTCTCAGTCAGAGACAAATATTTCAGCTAAATCACCGGATGAACGATCCCACAACAACAATGCAACTTCTGTTGCTTTGCGTCACTCTGATAGGGACTGCGTCACCCTATCCAGCTCTCTAGCTCTAGTGTGTCCCATAAAAAATATCCCAACGCTGCCTCTAGGCCCTGCATCAGCCTCTCTGGGCTCTACGTCAGCCTCTGGAGCCTTTGCGTCTCACACGTTGCCCCTTCTCTGGCTCTGCGTGGCCTCTAGCTGGATCTATGTCAACCTCTCCCGACTTCTGCATTGATTCTCTGGTACTAACTCTGCCTCTTTGCTATGAATTCACTGCCTCTCAGCTGCAACTCTGATCACTCACTCATTTTCCTCAATAGACCCTGCCCCAGAAAATCGAGTTCTTGATCTCTCTCTATGTGTTCTCCAACTGACCCTCAAGCCTCCTCTTATACTTTTCTCGTTTTTCCATCAACGGCCAACATTAAATCTCTAATCAACGACTAAGATTAGATTTGGCTTGATCCATGACTTTTGGACCATTCTAACCCAGTTTTATAATAATACCCATTAATATTTTATTTTTCCTAAGTTTAGACTTAGGAACTCCATTAAAAATATTAAATATTTTAATATCTCCCAAACTGGTTAGATTCTGCCCAAACCATTTCTGAGTCTTGGAGATCTCATGTGCTTTAGCCTCTACACCAATTTTCGTGGCTAGATCATATCCGATGCTACCCCAAATCAATATTTTGTTGTCCGAGAATTCGACTTTCTTGCCTCCAATCTCACACCCTGGCTCCCGGCAACTGCAAATCGAATTCTCTGCAGAATTTTGAATTCCCCTCACTAACTGTATTGCCTTTATTTCAACACTGCGTAGGCCAGCATCAACCCTCCTCTGGATGTCTTTATGTCCTCTCTCTGCCTTGTATTCTCTCGAAAGTCCTTCTCCCAGATTTTGACTACCTCTCTTCTATAAAATGATCACCTAGTTCGAATTTCTCAGCTTTCTAGCTTTAGAAATCGAACTCCAGATCAATTCATTCTCCCCGTGTGCGTTTCCAAATGAACCCCAAGCCTCCATCTTATATTTTTCCTGTCGAGTCATCAACGAACAAGATTAAGTCTCTAATAAACGACTAAGATTAAAACATGATTTGATCCACCTTCGACATCATTCTCACTCATATTTTGATTAATACCCATTAATATTTTAATTTCCCTAAGTTTAGACTTAGGAACTCCATTAAAAATATTAATTATTTTAATAAAATAAAATCTAGGTGGAATTTCACCAAACAACTTCTAGGTTCTTTAGAACTGATGTGCCTTGGCCTCTTCACCAATTTTCAAGGCTAGAGCATTTCCAATGCTACCAAAAACAAACACTCCCTCTTAGCAAGGAAAGTTCTCTAGCAACAATATCCACTTGCATGCTGTTTTGTTTTTGAAGCACCTCCTTTCTGCACTGTTGTTGTCACCAACATTGTGCTGCTGCTGCTATTGTACTACTACCCATAACACTGCCACTACCACTGCTGCATTTGAACTACAACTCCCTCTCAAACACTGCATCTTCTATGTTGCTAGCACTGACACTACTAACACTGCATCTTACTGCAACTCAGTTGCTGAGAGAAGCAATTGAAAAACATCCAAAATTAACTGAACTTAACTATGTTTAGCATAATACAATGAATGTTGGAATCTGATTGCTACTAGTTTCTAACCCTCTGAATCTTCTGTGTTGCTGTTGACTTTTGCACTGCTGCCAACCTTGCTCTGCACTGATGAGTCTCTGGTCCCAAGCTACTGCATCTGTGCTCCAAACAATCCACTGCATCATCTGACACTAAATCTATCTTGCTATTGTTGAATCTTGGGTTCCCGTAGCAAGGAATTGATCCAAGAGGTGGAATCCTCAAGGATCCTGCCCACATGCAGTCCTCCCGACTACAAATCAATATTTCCCCATCTCCCTCCTGGAGATGTGTGGGCACTCATGGCAAACTCATCCTCATTTATCTTTGCAGTTGCAGCCTTCGGATCATGCTTCTCAACCTTATCCTTTTCCTTCAAAGGACACTGAGATGCAAAGTGACCCATCTCGCTACATTTGAAACATTTCATCTTCGAAATGTCCTTCTTCCTATTGGAAATACTGAGAGGGGGGTGAATCAATATTTCTTTTTAATTTTTCTTTTTATCACCAAAACATGTATATATGGATCACAAAAATAGATAGTTGGAATAAATGCATTTATTAACACAAACAGTGCAATGAAATAGATACAATATATAAATAGTTGCAATCAGTTGTCAAGCACCAACTTGGACTTTTCTAAGGCTCCAACCTCTAGAGCACCAACTTTATTTTGCCAAGGCAATAGTTCTGCACTTAGGAGCACCAACTCCCAAGGATTCCAATACTTTTAGTTCTGAGGCTCCAACCCTAACCAGGTATGAATTGTTTTGTTGTTGTTCTCTGCTCCCAAACCTACTAAGCTTCTGCTTCACTCATGTTATTCTGCCTCTGTTCGCCCACACTTCCTTGTTTTTTGCTGTTTTTGTATTCCTAATGCCTCTGACTGTTCGTTTCCGCTTTCCACTGGCTCTTCGACTTCTTCAATGCTCACTTTAGCATCCTCTGCACTGGCTTGTCCTTTGGCTTCCCTTTTCTTCATTGCTTTGGATTTTTAGTTTCCTCTGCACTGACTTACACTTTGACTTCCTGGCTTTTCAGTCGCTGTAGCTTCCTTTGTCTCTTTGTGCTCACCAACACTCCTGGAACACGTTGATTTAATGGCGAGGACCAAAATACATAGAGAAAGTTGCCATGTCACCACCGTCATCGCAATCGGCATCACTCAGGCCTTTTGGACTATCAAAAGCGTTTCTTATGCATTTTGTCCTTCAAAAGAAAACCCCACACAATACAAATATTCTTATACCACAAGTGGTATTTTGAAAGGGGCATAAGCAGAACTGGTATTCAGAGGATGGCTTTCGATTCCACTCGGTAGACGATACATAGCAGCGAGAAGGAAGAGGATACCGCTTTTCGGGCAGGTACTCCTCGAGCTACATGTCCACCCGAAATACATGTTGATCTGAATTTGAAACTACTTGAAAAAGGTTTGCAAGGTATTCAATTCAGTAGTAAACATGTTTAAAAGATTCCCATGTCTTGCAGTAAAGAAACAATTGAAATTTTCAGCTGTTCATGATCCATTCAAGCATAGCATAATTATTTCATTTTAATGTTTAACACATTAAAACAAAGTTGTTCTGCAAAATAAATCAACCACAGATGAAAAAGAAGTTGATGAAGCAGTTCACCCCTCTTGGGCTACGTCTGTTGGGTCCAAGGCTCCCAAATGGGCCTGCCCTCGTTTTAATTAAATGCTCAAAATGAATTTACAGCTGAATAGAAGTCTCTACAGGTGAAATAGACTGTAAAATTGGATTCAGAACACTTGAATCCTTCAGGATTGACTGCTGGTTCACCTCCAATGGATACTTGCAACCTGATACAGTTCTCACAATACTGGGCCCTGGTGGCTCCTAGAACTTCCAGGGCTCCAAAACCTGTGCAAATGGCCTCTGATGGTTGAAAGACCTATGCCAATGGCTTCAGAACGTCCAAAGTACCCAAAATTAAAAAAAAAAACTTCGTCCAAAACCGCCTTTCCTAGCCAAATTTATGGCCATTTAATGATTCCCTCCAGTTTAGCCTAAAAGAACTCCAGCTAACTGTAGTGGAGGCCAGTTAGCTCCGCCAAATATGGAGCATCCGCCGAATTTGGCGCCACCGCCAACAATCCCACCAACTTAACTGCAGTTAATTAATGGCTAACTCCGACGGTTTAGGGATAACTCCGACGGTTTAGGGATAAGCCCTTGGTTCCTGGAGGGAGGTCGTATGGAGGCGGGGCTAGCCCTTAGGGGCTGGCCCCTTTCATTCCCGCCCGCCACAATTTTGAACTTCAAATATAACCTGTTTCCGTTATTTTTCAACAGCCACCATTGTGGCCCAACGGTAAGGCAGAGTATTATTGCAATCGAGGTCGCGGGTTCAAAACTGGCCGAGGCCAAAAAAAATTCAATACGCCCATTCATGTGCTGATGTCATCTTGGGCCACGTGGCAGCCTCTGGGCTTGCCACGTGGCGGATTCTGATTGGCCCATCCAAAAGGAATATTCCATGGAATATTCCAAGGAATATTTTGTGGAATATTCTTTTTTTAATTTTTTTTTTTAAATTCAAAAATTAAGGGTTATTGGGCGATTTTGTTTTTGACATAACTTTCACATACGACGACCGTTTTTCGAACCGTTTGCGGCGCCAGAATCAGGAGGACGAGCTCTATCCATTCGTTTAGGTTCAAGCCAATTTTGAGCACTTTCATTTTTGAGCATTTTTCAACACTTGGGACATGAGCCCCTGATCACGCCTCCCCATTGGGAAGCTTTTGGACCCCAAAAGCCTTCAACTGCCTATTAAAGAGGTGAGGGTACAGCGCCCTCACTCTGTCCACCTCCATCCACTTTGCCTTTTTCGGTGCTGCCTTTGAGACCAACCCGAACATAATCTACATTGCCCCTCCTTGAAGTGTGTGTCCTTCTGTCAAGGATTGTATCTTCTTTCAGCTCATCTAAGAATTATGGAGAGAAATATTCTATAGATGGCAGTTGAACAGCGCTTTCATGATCAGCGATCAAAGGAGGTTCATACAAACGTAAGTTCTCCACATTAACAACATAATACATTTGAATGTAGGAAGGAAAATCTAATTGAAAAGCATTATTTCCAACCTTCTTGAGGATTTTGAATGGACCATAACGAATAGGCTTCAGCTTTTTACCTTCTCCTTGCATCTTTTCCTTACTAATGTATAGCCATACCTCATCCCCTTCTTGAAACTTTTGATCGACTCTATGCTTGTCGTGTCTTTCCTTGCACTTGCCTTGACTCTTCTCAAGTTGTTCTTGAATTTGCTGATGTATTTTCTGAATTATTTCAATGAATGAACGAGCTTTGTCAATATCACTATGTCTCTCAATGGCGACATCTTTCTCAAGAATGAAATCAAGAGGTGATTTGGGCAAGTAACCAAAACAAGCTTCAAACAGTGAGGTGTTTGTGGAAGAGTGCTTGGCATGGTTGTAAGCATGTTGTATGTAGTGCAAATGTTCATCCCAAAGCTTGGGATGCTTGCTGCAATATCCTCTCAAGAG
>APFE030646399.1:0-48610 GCA_000404065.3 Pinus taeda
ACTGCCACCTTTTAATGGATGTACCTTGGACATATTATCCCTTCTTGTTACGTAGCCAGCTCACAAAATAGAAGAAGAAATAGATCAACGACTTCAAAATAAGGCTCTTCGAGGGGACAACCTCTTTTACATTACACAAATGAACAATTCTTGGATGATACAAATGAAAGACCTCCTTTGTATATATAGGAGTCTAAGGAGTCACAATATAATTAGAGCCTACGTAACAATAATATTGTAAGGGCACAACAATAACCATAGTGGGCTTCTATGGGGCACAATAATAACAATATGGGGACTACATGGGCATAACAATATAATAAGGGGGTTGCACTAATAACAATAAGGGGCCACACTAGTAGTATAGGGACTGTTGACCACTACGTGTCAATGACCCATAGCAGTACACCCCCTTTTCTCGCAAAAGGGAGAACCCCTGATCGACGTGTCTGTGCCGTTCAACTATTATCATCATCTTAATCATTATCTTATAACGTAAAACCCATTCTGCATGTATATGATGTAAATAATCTCAGCAGATTTGTGTCATATATGTAATTGCCTAGGTAAACCTACTTTTCTGGTGATGATCTACACTTCGAAAGCTTTTTTGTCTCACCGATCCATTCTCAAATGGTCGGCAGAGTTTTCCTTCAGCGTTACCCCAAAGCCGGAATGGATTTTGTCATTGGGATTTTAGGGGAGTCCTAGTGTTCTATATCAAGTCTATGTAAAAGTGATTTGGAAATAATCCTAACTATTTGGTTAGGTTATTTTATTACAAATTGCTTGGTCTGCTGGATTATATTTGTGTCGCAGAATTAGGTAGTCTGTGAGGGTCTTTTACAAATGGGTTTTCCCCCATGAGATGTAAAAAATGTGAAAATCATGATGTAAAGTGTTTCGAGGGTTGGAAAAATAATTTATCATGATGTAAAGTGTTTCGAGGGTTGGAAAAATAATTTATCTCCTCATAAGTTAATTAATTAATTTTTTTATCCAAAATTAATTAAAATCCTAAGCCAAAAATTTAATTAATTCTAGGTCCTAGGTAAATTTAAATTCTCCAAAGGTAAAATTCGTCGGTCCTTAAAAATTAAATTTTAAGAAGTCCAAAGACTAAGGTAAATTAATTATTTTGTTAAATTTTAAGCCTTTGTTCCTTGGGGTTAAGTCAAAGTCAAAATTTGAAATTTTGACGAATGAGATTAAAAGAAATTTTGATCCCCATCACGGTCGAGATTGTTTTGACGAGGATCATTCTAACTAGCCGTTGGAGGATTTATCTTTAAATAGGTCATTTGTCAGTGAATTCATCTGACCTTCGAGTCGTGTGCAAGCTAAAAGCTCTCGTGTAATCTCTTTTTGGACAATAAAGAAAGACTCATGTAAGTTTTTTTTAGCCATTGATAATAACTTCTGAAGAGTGATTTGAGTACAGGTATCTTGCTCAGTCGCTAGGGTTTGAATGATAATTTAGGTTTTGAAAAATAATTTATCATGATGTAAAGTGTTTCGAGGGTTGGAAAAATAATTTATCTCCTCATAAGTTAATTAATTAATTTTTTTATCCAAAATTAATTAAAATCCTAAGCCAAAAATTTAATTAATTCTAGGTCCTAGGTAAATTTAAATTCTCCAAAGGTAAAATTCGTCGGTCCTTAAAAATTAAATTTTAAGAAGTCCAAAGACTAAGGTAAATTAATTATTTTGTTAAATTTTAAGCCTTTGTTCCTTGGGGTTAAGTCAAAGTCAAAATTTGAAATTTTGACGAATGAGATTAAAAGAAATTTTGATCCCCATCACGGTCGAGATTGTTTTGACGAGGATCATTCTAACTAGCCGTTGGAGGATTTATCTTTAAATAGGTCATTTGTCAGTGAATTCATCTGACCTTCGAGTCGTGTGCAAGCTAAAAGCTCTCGTGTAATCTCTTTTTGGACAATAAAGAAAGACTCATGTAAGTTTTTTTTAGCCATTGATAATAACTTCTGAAGAGTGATTTGAGTACAGGTATCTTGCTCAGTCGCTAGGGTTTGAATGATAATTTAGGTTTTGAATATAATAGTAGGTATCTCTATTTATTTGAATTTTATTATCGTTTTGTCGCTCTATGTTGATGGATGAATTGAGTTTTGCAGGAAAGTCTTGATTTTTAGATCATTGGGCGTTCGGGGAAGTTTTCAGTTGGACCAACCAACTCCCTTCATGTTTTCTGAAGAGCCCAACTTAATTTGATCTTGGGCTTATCATAAGATATTTTTACTGATGATGCATGAAGGGTTTTGAGCTCATCACCTCCTTTAAACTTTAAATTTTTTTAATTTTCATGTGCTAAAGTGATAGATTTGGCTGTTGAGAGCTTCAGATTATCAGATCTGGGAGCAGAGTTGGACTCACACTCCCTAGATCTGATAGATCTTCCATTCATGTACATAAATCTGTAATTATTTTTAGTTTTTTGATTTGAGTTTTGTATATATCATTTTGGTGTTTTATCACTGTGTGCAACTACAGATCTGAAGGAGAAAACTGTATAGAGCCCAGATCTAGGCCTTGGAGGGTAAGATTGGATATCTGGGGTTCATCAACATCACATTGCAGGGATTTTGCAGTCCAATTGTTCTAAATTTTTTAAATCTGGAAATTTCTCTTCGGTTCTTGGGCTACAGTTTCTCTATTGCCTGAGGTTTCCTAAACAGAAAATTTCGAATTAGTTTTCACTGTCATTTTCTGGAATTATATTTCTTGTATGTGTTTGGGTTTTAATTTTTTTTTTTATTTGGAAATTTTTTGGGTCTCTTTACCTTTGCTTGCCTGCGTTCTTTACTTCATTCTACCCGCAACATCCTTCAAACCCTTCGAAATCCATTTCTTTGATGCTCCATTACGCTGCCCATCTGGATCTCCTTGCGTGTTGCCTCAAATCCATCGATTTTTTGCTACACGTTGTCCACTTCCTTATTCCTCCACGAACAATCTTCTTCTTGCTGCCATTTTTCCTTACCTCTGTGGCTTCTTCAACCTATGCGTTGTCCTTCTTTCAATCGACCTTCATTTCTGCATCCCCTTTTCTTTGCTGCGTCCTCCCTCTTCTATCAGAGCCGCAGTCACGTACCTTGCTCCCCATCTGACCTACGTCCTCCCTTTTCTACCCACTCCGCAGCCTTCCTAAACCTGGATCCTTTTGCCTCAAACACTGCCTAACTTGCAAGCATAAACGTGACCCCTCATTGCTATTTGCCTATCATTCCCGCAGCCTCTGCTCACTCAATCCCTCATTCCACATCCAATCTCCCTGCACGCTGCCCTCTCCTTAACCCTCACGCAGCTCCATTCACTGCACCCTTTCCTTCCGCGTCCTCCACGCATTTACGTTGCCAAACTCCTTCGCAGACCTGCAACCATTAATCCGTAGCTTGAGCTCCTCTCCTTCGCTGTCCAAGCCACCAAACTCTCCGCGATCATTGCTTTCCTCCTGCAAACCTGACCTGCACAGCAGCAAACAAAAAAACTTTCGTTTTATTTTATTTTATTTGTATGCATGTGCACTAGGTTAGGTTAGATAATTTTTAGGAGTTTAGGTTTAGTTTTCGATTTCATGTCTTTAGTTAGATTTCATTAAAATTTTAACAAATAAAAAATTCCGATTTGGTGCTTATTTTAATATTTGATTTCATTCCCTTTTTTATTTTATTTATGATTTTAATTTTGATTCAAAAAACTTAAAAAAATAAATTTAAAACATTCAATTTTTTCTAAAAATCCTAAAAATTAAAAAATATAGAAGTTTCAAAATTTCCAAAAAATAAAAAAAAAAAAATTCTTTTCACATTTGATTTTTTTCCTTTTTGTTTTTGTTTTTTGATTTAAAATTCTAAAAATTAAAAAAATCATAACATTTTAAGATTCCTAAGAAATCTTGAAAACATAAAAAAAAATCCTAATTTTTTTTTAATTAAAAACTCTAGAATTTAAAAGTGAAATAAACTAAAGTAAATTCAAGGAATTGCGTTTTAACATTAAAATTTTTTAACGTGGCGTGTGGCCCATTAAAAATTCGATTCATTAACCCTTTGATTTATTTTTCTTATTCATTTTTCGTATTGAAGTTATTGCCTAAGGAGCAATTAAAATTGTTTATCTGAAGTTCATTAGTGTTATTTGGTGATTAAATGCATTTTTGATATTTTTCTATTGTCAAGTGCGATTAATGTTTCAAAAGTTATATTGGCGATAAGAGAAAATTAATTAATTCTGGATCTTGGTCATTAATGAAAACTATTTTAAATCTGGAATATCTGGCATGATAAAGTTTTGAGCAGTACACATTTAATCATTCATGATTGTCCTTATTCGTTACATTTTTAAATTGTTCTAGATGACTTGTTATTATTTAGTCTATGGTTAATTCATATAAAAGGCACTGGTCTGTAGTCATTTATATCTTGTAGTTGTGTCTTATATTAATCCATCTATCGTAATTGACCAAGACTTGCTTTAAATTCATAGAGCCCGTGTTCCACAGGCTTTCTCTTCCATTTACCTTAGGGACTACCCCCCTTGACTTGCATAGGAGAGAGTCTAAACAGAGTGAGTAAGGATCAAGAGTGACAGCCCTTACTCTGAGCGTTGTTGCGGTGCCTAGACACTTTGTACGACAACAGGGACCTAACACCTCTAGAAGTAGAAACCACCTAATAGGATACTTGGTTAACCCCATTTGGAGTTTGGAGACATTAGTATAATGCCAAAGCCCATTATGGAAGGGCAGGCCATTATGAAGTCCCTACATGTGGTCCATGGTTTGTAAGATCTTTTACTTGATTTCTTTGATGACATGTTGTACTGGAAGGCTAGGGTATGCATTGGATCTTATGCAAAATTGTAGGTGGTCTCCATCTTGGGTTTGGTCTCCCTAAAACGGGTCCTAACCCTCTAGAGGGCTACATTGGTATATGTAGGGTGTGTGTTGAGAGCCATGGGCCTCCCCAGTAGTAGACAATACTTCATGGATCCCCAAAGATGTTCAGAGTTTGGCTCGAAACCCATTTATTGGATGAGGAAGATGCACCTGGCTCACCTTTGCCTAGCCAACCCCACATATGTACCATGCAATTGGCAGTTGACCTAAGACTTGTAGGATGATATGGCATCACCTACACTATCATCGGAGTCCTTACATATGGTCTACAAGCATTTTCGACTCATTTGGAGACCCATGAGGTTATTATTGTGCCCCCAAACCCACTAGGAGCACCACAGGTTTATTGTTTGGAGAACAAGGGGCCACCCCCTTGTCCATCACTTTTGAGGGTTCTATTCTTCATTATGGCACTTATGGACCTCATCAGGCCTCTTGGAGGGCCCTACGACATGTATTGTTTATCATTTGACCTCTTGAGAGGCTTATTATTTCATTTATGACCTAGTTTGGTGGGCTTGTCACCAAAAGTTAGGTTATTAGCACATTATTTTATTTTTGGGGCTTATGTAGGCCTAAGAGACTAATTCAAACTCCTAATTAGCATATAAATACAAGTGAGATGAGTTCATTTTCTCATTATCACTTTGGATTGGATCTCTCATTTTTAGAGAACTTTGCACTTTTTCTGGAATGAAGAATTGGAGCATGGATGAATTTTGATGTTTGGATTGGAGTATTTTATCTTGGAGCTTCTTTATTGTCAAATTGTTGATGGTTGGATATGTTCTATTACATGTAAGTACACACTTTTTAGGGCTATTCTTGTTTTACTTTTGTCATATGCATTGGATGGGATTTTCGCTATAATAGGGTTAAGTGTTGTTGATTTGCGGTAGCATCGGATGTGCTCTAGCCATGAAAATTGGTGGAGAGGCTAAAGCACATGAGGTCTCCAAAACCCAAAAATTGTTTTGGAAAAATCCATCCGGATGAAGAGTTATTAAAATAATTAATATTTTTAATGAATTCCTAAGTCTAAACTTAGGGAAATAAAAATATTAATGGGTATTAATAAAGATAAGGATGAGAAGTTTCGAAAATATACGGATCAAGTCTATTTTAATCTTAGTCGTTGATTAGGGACTTAATCTCGGCTGTTGATTCATCAACAGGAAAAGTATAAAAGGGGACTTGAGGATCAGTTGGAGATACACTGAGGGAGACCAATCAGTTTGATTTCTGGAGTGGGGTTAGCTGAGAAATCCAAACTAGAGGTTTGGAGCGCAACAAGAGATAGCAGGTACGGAATAGAGAGTCAGGAACAACACTAGAAGATTAGCGCAGAGCTTAGAGACGCAGATGTAGAGCCTCTCAGGTAGACTTTGAGGCAGTAGGACTGCGCAGTCACTGGAGGGCTTGCCTGGGTGACACAGAGAGGCCCAGTGCTGACGCAGAGAAGCATGAGTTGACGTAGAGGGTCTGGGAGCTGCACAGAGGCCAGCAATCCTGACGTTGAGATTGGGAGAAGTGCTGAAGAATTTATCTCTGTTGGGTAAGCCAGTTTGGCACCTAGCTGTATTGAAGAATAGTTGATTAATAAAATACTCCTTTGCTGCACCGGTTTTCCCACATTGGGTTTTTCCGGGGACAATTGTCCAAAATATCTGTGTTGATGTGTTTGATTCTTGTGCATGTATTTGTTTCTGTATTATGGTGTGATATCTACAACATAATTTATTTTAATGTTTACTGAAGGGTTTTTGTAAATAACTTATTGGGAAATAAGTAGATAAAATAACTCAGTTGTTGTAGTGATAGAATTTTCAGATGGTATCAGAGCAAGTAATCAGAGACAAGAAGGGAAAATCAGTTATGGGTTGAGATCATGATGCAGAGGCATCTACGTCAGGAGACTCGCACAAATTTTTCAGAAAATTGCATAAGTGACAATAATTTCGATTTCTCTATGTTGGCTTTCAGATTGGAAGAAGAAGTTGCTTGTGTGACTAGCTCTGCATCATCAGAGGTGTGGTATATAGACAGTGGAGCCTCTTGGCATATGATGGGAATTCGAAAATGTTTCTTAGATTATTAGGAGGAAAGGATGAATTTTCAGATCACCATGGGGAACAAGGCAAAGTGTACTCCACTAGGGAAGGGTACCATAGTTTTTCAAACAGAAACGGGAGAGTGGTTCTGTGCTACCAATGTGCTGCATGTACCAGGATTGGGGATGAACTTACTTTCCGTGTCGCAACTTCAAGGTAAGGGCTATGACGTTTTCTTCATCAAGGATAAAGTATACGTCAAACATCCGACTTGGAAAAAGAAAGTGCAGATCGGGATTAGAAGTAACAGGTTGTACAGACTACAACTAGAATCACCAATGGCACTGATAGGCAGTCTTGGAGACAAGGATTTGAACGAACTATGCAATAGAAGAATGGGACATTTGCACCATGGGGCTCTGAGAATTCTTAGGAAAACTGTAACAGGGGTTCCGGATCTTAGTACAGAACAAGATGATGTATGTAGAGGATGTGCCCTGGGAAAGTATGCCAAAGTAGCATTTCCTAGAAGTAAAAACAGGGCCAAGAGTGACTAGGATTGATACACTCAGATATCTGCGGACCTATGTCCACTAAAACTCATAGTTGTGCCGAGTACTTCGTCACTTTCACCGATGACCACTCAAGGAAAACTTGAATTTATTTTTTGAAAACCAAGGACGAGGTTTTCTGTCGATTCAAAGAGTTCAAGGCTCTGGTGGAGAATCTAACAGGGATGAAAATAGAAGTTTTGCGCTTAGATAATGGTGGAGAGTATGTCAATAAGGACTTCACTGGTTTTTGCACTAAGGAGGGCATCAGAAGAGAGGGACAACTCCTTACAATCCGGCGCAGAATGGAGTAGCAGAAAGAAAGAACAGGACTATTGTAGAAGCAACTAGGGCCATGATGTATGATCAGGACATGCCGAAGTTCCTGTGGGCAGAAGCATGCAATACGACAGTTTATGTTCAAAATAGAACTCCTCATCGGGCATTGGGCAAGATTATTCCAGAGAAAGGCTTCATAGGGAAGACACCTGAAGTCAGTCATTTTAATATATTTGGGAGCTTAGCATATTGCCGCATACCCGAGGAAAAGAGGAAGAAGCTGGATCAAACTGCAAAGAAAGGATATCTAGTGGGATATGGCGAGAACGCTAAGGCATACAGAATCTATCCTCCAAGGAGTAGGAAGGTAGTAGTTTGACGAGATGTGAAGTTCATGGAGGACGGGGCTTTCAGAAAATCTCGAGAAATGCCTTCCGAGGAGTAGTCAAAAGATGAGCCGTTGGTCAAACCTCTCGAACCAACGGAAGTAAAGAATTCTTCCTCGGATCAAGAAGAATCACATGAGGAGGAGGAGCTAACAGAAGCACTTGCTAGTAGAGGAAGAATGAGCAAGTAACTTCGTCAGATTCTGCGAGATGCAGAGGATTTCATCGGTGCACCAAGAAACAACAAAAGGGAGCAAAAACAGCCAGATAGATATCGGGCATTAACTAGCTCAGGATGGGGAGCTTGCCAGTTTTCAGGAGGCTGCTCAACATTAGGTTTGGTTGGATGAGATAGTAGAGGAATACAACTCCATAATGGTGAACGATGTTTGGGAGGTAGTGCCAAGGCCTCAAGACAGATCGGTGGTAGGTTCGAGATGGATCTACAAGATTAAATACGTTACAAACAGTAGTGTGGAAAAATACAAAGCCAAATTTGTGGTTAAGGGGTACGCTCAGAAGGAAGGAATTGACTATGAAGAGAGCTTCGCCCCAGTAGCTAGGTATACATCTATTAGAACCGTGATATCTTTTGCAGCACAGATGGGATGGGAGATTCATCAGATGGATGTTAAAACAACATTTCTGAACGGGGTGATAGAAGAAGAGGTATACATTGTACAACCGGAAGGCTTTGAGACACATGAGAAGAAGTCTCATGTATGCATATTAAAGAAAGCCTTGTATAGGCTGAAACATGCACCTAGAGCATGGTATGGTCGAATTGATGGCTACTTGCAGAAGATGGGATTTGTCAAGAGTGACACAGATCCAAATCTCTACTATTTGGTTGCAGAGAATGAGCCTCTAATCCTAGTATTATATGTGGATGATCTCTTCCTGACAAGATCATCTAGGGTTATCGGGGACTGCAAGAAGAATCTAGCCACAAAATTTGACATGAAGGATTTGGGACAAATGCATTATTTCCTGGGGTTGGAAGTTTGGGAGAAAAAGGGGGAGATCTTCCTTGGGTCAGGGAGATATGCTACAAAAATTCTGAAGAGATTCAGGATGGAGGATTGTAGATCCATGGCTACTCCAATGATCACCAACTCGAAGAAAATTGATGCATCAGAAGACAAGGATGTTGATCCCACCTTATACAGGCAGCTCATAGGGTCCCTGATGTATCTGGTCAATACCAGGCCAGACATTTGTTACGCTGTCAACACCCTCAGTCAGTGCATGGTGGAACCGAAGAGGGCACACTGGGCAATAGCCAAACATGTTCTCAGATATATATACAGGGAACAATCGATTATGGACTCTTCTACACCAGGAGTAAGGATATCAGGTTGAGTGGATTTATTAATGCAGATTGGGTTGGAAGTTCAATGGATTGGAAAAGTACCTCTGGGTACTGTTTCGATATTGGATCGAGAATGACCTCTTGGTGTAGTAGGAAACAAAAATTCGTAGCCCTGAGCTCAACTGAAGCAGAATATATGGTTGCAAGCACAGTTTCGTGCGAAGCCATATGGCTTAGAAAACTGCTTGTGAACCTATTCAGAAGAAAGATAGAGGCAACCAGGATCATGTGTGATAATAAGAGTTGCATCAAGCTCTTTGAGAATCCAGTATGTCACGATCAGTCAAAGCATATTGATATTCGGTGTCACTTTGTTAAACACTGTGTCGAACGAGGCGGTGTATAGTTGAGCTACACTCCTACAGGAGAACAGGTGGTAAACATCCTTACCAAGGCCCTTGGAAGAACCAAGTTTGATTATTTCAGGGAGAAGATGGGGACGATAAAGAATCCATTTTAGTAGCAGAAATAGGTATGATGTTGCAGTGCAGTAGCACGATGCAACATAATGAGAAGGGGTTGCAGTGTAGATGCAGTGTTGGGAAAAAGGACTAGCAACAACACGGATGCAAAGGGAGTTGCAATGCAGATGTAGTGTTGGGAAGAAGGACCAACAATGACACGGATGCAGAGGGAGCTGCAGTACAGATGTAGCAGTGGCAGTGATAGAGCCATGGGCAGCAGTACAGGATGCAACAGTGCAGAGGATGTTGGGCAGGGAGGCTCAGCATCAGCACAGGTACCGGTGCCGTATATTCAGAGTGATGCTCAGTGTGGAGTATAACTAGAGCACAACTCACTAAGAGGGAGTGTTGATTTGGGGTAGCATCGAATGTGCTCTAGCCATGAAAATTGGTGGAGAGGCTAAAGCACACGAGGTTTCCAAAACCCAGATATCGTTTTGAAAAAATCCATCCGGATGCTTAAGGATCAAGTCTATTTTAATCTTAGCTATTGATTAGGGACTTAATCTTGGCTGTTGATTCATCAACAGGAAAAGTATAAAAGGGGACTTGAGGGTCAGTTGGAGATACACTGAGGGAGACCAGTTAGTTCGATTTCTGGATCGGGGTTAGCTGAGAAATTCTAACTAGAGGTCTGGAGCACAACAAGAGGTAGCAGGTACGAAACAGAGAGTCAGGAACATCACCAGAAGATTAACGCAGAGGTTAGAGAGGGAGACGCAGAGGCAACAAGACTGCGCAGTTACTGGAGGGCCTGCGTGGGTGATGCAGAGAGGCCCAGTGCTGACGTAGAGAGGCAGGAGTTGACGCAGAGGGTCTGGGAGCTGCACAAAGTCCAGCAAGCCTGACATTGAGTCTAGGAGAAGCGCTGGAGAATTTATCTCTGTTGGGTAAGCTAGTTTGGCACCCAGTTATACTGAAGAATCACTGATTAATAAAATCCTCCTCTGCTGCACCGATTTTCCCGCATTGGGTTTTTCGGGGACAATTGTCCAAAATATCTGTATTGTTGTGTTTGATTTTTGTGCATGTGTTTGTTTCTGTATTATGGTGTGATATCTGCTCAAAATTTATTTTAATGTTTACTAAAGGGTTTTTGTAAATAACTTATTGGGAAATAAGTAGGTAAAATAAATCAGTTGTTGCAGTGAAAGAATTTTCACAATTGTTGCATTGCATAATTGCAAATTTGTGGAATTATTGTTTCTATATAGCATCTCTCAATGTTTGGGCCATGTATGTGAATGAAATCTCCTAGGGATAATTCCACCTAGGAATTTATCTTGATAAGCCATCTCTTTTACCAAGTGAAATATAAAAGCTTTGAGGTCTCTTCCTCTTGCCCTAAAGGCTAAGCGAAGTAGTCCTTAAGGCCTCCTTGACCGAAATACAAGTTCCTTTCTCGTTATTCTCCTAGAATCCATTCTTCCCAAGGGATTAAGGCACTGGTCCTCCAATAGGTGATCACTCAAAGAATACTTTTCTTCACCTTTCCCTCTCTCTTCTAGGTCTAACCAAGTTGGGTCACCCAGGGCATCATTAACCTGACAAAATAGCCCAAGAAAAAGTTTGATCTCCTAGCCTTTACTGCGCTGGTGTGTCCTCAAGGCCTCCTCTAATTTTGAAGCCATTCCGACGGTGGAGTTGTGAGATAACCCAAGCCCTAGCTACGATATCAAACTTTGCCCTGGTGTTCCCTAGGCTAGTGCCTCATAGGATTAATTTGACACCTTTAAGTGGGAATTCTTGCTTTGATTCTTTCCCCTTGTCTGGATTAAGAACATCATTGGTTGCTAAATTCTCCTCCCCTTAACTTAGGCTGGGTCCACTTGGTCCTGTGTCGTCCCACACTTTTCAAAAGTCAAATCTTCAAGAACCATTTGGGAAATCAAATCCAATAAGGATTTTAGGATTGGGAAACTCCTTTACAAAGCATATTCCTCTAACCTAACCCTCTGATCCTCACCTCATTATCCTAGAAACCTTTGTACCTTGCTTAACAAGCAAGTAAGCTCTATTCTTAATCCCCTTCTAGGAAAATGATCATTAAGGTCACTTCACCATCCATTTGTTGATTCATCCTTCACAAGTGACTTTCTATATATCGGGTCTCCTCCCATCGGTGAAAGTCTATAAAGAGTAGGGTGTCTTAGTTGAGGTGACAGTGGGCTAAGCCTCCATCGTTGCCCTTTAGGAGTCCCTTTTATGCCCCTTGCTAGTTTGAGCGGTAACAAAGTCTACATAGATAATGTGGTGGCAATTCCCTAGGATGCAGATCAACTCAAAGAATACAGGAAGGAGATGGCGAAGCCGAAGAGATTGATCCTGGATGGAGTTTGGGACCATATAGTCTCACATGTGGTAGACAAAGGTACAACCAGAGAGATGTGGGAAGCTCTTTCCACGCTATATCAGAGTTCTTCAGAGCAATGAAATATGTTCCTGGAAGAGAAGCTCAGATGCATCAGGATGCAGAAGGGAGAAGGTATACATCCCTTCCTCACCAGGATTCAGGAGGTCCGAGACCAACTTGCAGCTGTTGGGGCAATGCCTCAATCTTCAGAGCTTGTACGGTTGGCACTAAACAGTGTATCCTAGGATTGGCAAGTCTTTGTCCAAAGCATATTGGGCAGAGACACGCTACCTAGATGGCACATGATGTGGGCTGATCTACAGCAGGAGGAGATGAGGCGAGCTCTGCTAAAGAGTTCTATCAATGGTAGCAGTATCAACGGATCGAAGGGTGTGAAGGAAGAGGAGAATGTGGCCCTTGCATCGAAGGATCCCAGTTAGGGACAGGGGGAAACAAAAGAAGAAGAAGAAAGACCTGGCTAAGATCAAGTGCTTCAGGTGTAATGAGAAGCAAGACCAGGCAACAGCACATGCTGAGATAGATAGGCTATCCTCCAGGTTAGAAGAAGATTTTACGATGTTCATAGACATACCTCTAGGAGTGAGATGGGGTGATTTGGAGTTGTAGCCCCAGAGTGCTACAGGTTTTGGACAAGGTCCTTGGGGAGTCCGCCTAGTGGATCATTACTTGGCTACGGGGGCCCATAGTATTCAATAGCAGGATGGATCAGTGGTGGTTGATGTAGTCAGTACTAGAGTGATAGTTGCAGACTAGTAGCAATCAGATGTTGAGGAGTGCAGTGTAGTGTTGGCAACAGTGCAGAGTGGCACAGTAGCAAAGTCGGCAACAACGCAGATTTTTCAGTGACAGTGCAGATGCTAGTAGCAGTCAGAGACTCAGGAGATAGAGGCATCATACTGAATACTGTTGATTCAATATTTAGGATGCTTCTTAGTTGTTGTAGTTGTAGTTGCAGTAGCAACAAATGAGAGGGAATTGCAGTGCAGATGCAGTGTTGACAAAAGTATGGCAATGTTAGCATTAGCACAGATTCAACATTAGAGTTGCGCAGTGGTTGGTGGGCAGTATGGCCCGACATTAGCAGCGTGACAGGAGGTGATACAAAGACAGGGTGTTCTGAAAGGGTGTGCAACACTAGAACACATTCTTCGCTAAGAGGGAGTGTTAGTTTTTGTAGCATCAAATGTGTTCTAGCTATGAAATTTGGTGGAGAGGCTAGAATACATGAGAACTCCAAAACCCATAAATCGTTTCTGGAAATTCCACCTGGAAGTGTCTCAATTAGATTATTAGCCGATTTTAAAATATTTACTAAGTCTAAACTTAGGGAATATGGTTAATTAATCAATATTAATTGAGAAAGGTGAGAATAGTCTAGAAACTCACACTGATCGAATTCAAGATGATCCTATCCATCGATTAAGATTTAATCTTGGCTGTTGGAGTCCCAACGGAGGATTATAAGAAGAAGTCAATGGGCACTTGGAGAAAAGGCACCAGAAGTTCGATTTCCTTGGAAAATCGATTTCCAGAGAGCAACAACAGTTGCCGAAGAGCTAGAAATCGAAGCAGAGACAGTGAGGGGCAGAGACAGTGATCCAAAGGAAGTTTTTCCAGATCTGGAGAGGTAGTAGCTAGAGGGTTGAGTTATTCCCAGTGAAGTAACGAAGAGGACTGCGCAGTTGCTTCAGAAAGACGGTTTGATTTGCTGGAGAGCAATTCGTTATCAGTTTCATAGGTTGGGCAAAGGGCCTAGAGTGTTAGTTTTTGTAGCATCGGATGTATTCTAGCCACGAAACTTTGTGGAGAGGCTAGAAATCGTTTATGGAAATTCCACCTAGAGACGACTTAATTAAAATATTTAATCTTTTTTTTAATGGTACCTAAGTCTAAACTTAGGAAAACTGATTAATTAAAGGGTATTAATTAAGTCATGGTGAGAATTTGGATCGATTTCTAGTTAACTTTAGCCATCGATTATGTTTTAATCTTGGGCCTTGGTTGTTGAAGCCTCAACGAGAGATTATAAGAAGAAATTCAATGGGGATTGGAGAACACACTTGAGGAGCAAGGAATTCAATATTGCTGGGAAATCAAACTCCAGAGTAGCAATAGTAAGTCGCTGGAGGTGATTCAGTAGTTTCGAAGCAGTGAGAGAGGGGCAGGGATAGTAGGGTTGAAAGGAAGTTTTTCCAATCCAGTGAGTGCATAGCAGAGAGATAGAAAGCTCCATAGAGAGGTTGACGCAGTGCAGAGAGGTAGTGCAGAGCTTTAGAGGGAGATCCGTATTTTGTCGAGGAGAAGTCGAGATTCAGTGGCAGGAGCCAGAGTAGGAGCCTAGAGGCCAGGAAGATCGAGTTTCCAGAGTAGCAGCTGATCAACAGATTGAGAGAGATGCTGGTCCGAGCTGGGTGACACAGATATGCGTAGGGTGACGCAAAGGCAGCAAGGAGCAACCCATCTTGAGCTAAGGTCAATGTTGGATCACTGGTGGAAGTGAGATTTTTCTCACTAGACTTCTCTCAACTCATTTTCTCTGTATGGAAAGCTAGATTTGAGCTTCCATAGATTTGTACTCAGATTTAATATTGTATAATAATAAACCCTCAACTGCTGCATCGATTTTCCCAAGTTAGGTTTTTTCGGGGACATTGATCCAAATATAATGATGTTTTATTTTGTGTGTGTATCTATTCTTAGCGTTATTTTTCTTCAGCAGTATTTATTTTGTGAAGGCTTCAGTGTATATGTTTCGATATTTGCCATAGGAAACTGCAAATAATTTGGTTGGTTAATTTAGCAAATAGAAGAAACATTATTAGTCGCCGCAGTAAGATTCGGGGTTTTCCGAATGCCGGAGAAGTGATTTTCTCAACAGAGATAAGCAAAACGACTTCATCAGAAGCAGGTTGAAGGCGTGATGTCATAAGGGTCTGCGCAGAGTAGCGCAGAGGGTCTAGGAGGCCGAGTTTTCTAAAGGAAGTTGTGCTGGGATTGCTTATGGAAGAAGGGTAATTCCCTTAAAATAATTTTGCCCAAATTTTCTTGCTGTTTGGATTGCCATTTGGGCATCCATAGATTGTACTTAGAATTTCACTGCTGCATAATTATAAAAACCCTCATTGCTGCACTGGTTTCCCCAAGTTGAGTGTTTCTGGAGACACTTGTCCAAAAATAACGGTGTCAATTTTATTGTGTGCATGTGCTAGTATTTTCCCAGTTTCCAGCGCTACTATTTCCACAATTCTATTTGTGAAGGTGGCAATGTGTTTAATTCGATGTTGTCGTAGCAATAAACTGAATAATCAAGTTATCAGTGAGAAGAATTAATATCAGTTGCTGCAATAGGATTTCAGTTTTGAAATTTTCACACAATTTAGGCATCCCGTATTCCAATGGGGGCGCATAAAGTATTTGTCAGTGCAAAGCGTTCATAACTTCATTGCCTAGTAGAGAGGGTTTCAGAAATGATGGAACAAAAAGATGTGGTGGCTATTTCTATGGGATTCAAGTATATGGGAGAAGTGATTTTGTTAACAACAGAGCTAGAGGAGGTTCCGTGTCGAAACAAGCTGGTGATGGGTTTTCAGTAGAATACAAAAGCAAGGACAATCAAATCTGAAGAGTGGGGGCGTATTCAAGCATTGCGATTTTTAGTATTCAATATTGACCCACAAATATTAATGTTAGAAAATTATAATTAGGCCACTTGTGTTAAATATGACGTCCTATAGATAATTACTGTGTCTAAGATTATTTAGTTAAATAAAAGCCTAATTACCTCTTAAAGGTAACTTGTTTCACGCAGATAAATTGTTCCTCTGACAGTATTTGACAAGGTCCCAGGACAAAGAACTTGTATTTAGGCAATCTTTTGAAGGTAGGAGATTAAGACGCAAGTCAGCCTTGAGAATGTTAAGGTCTAGAAATAAAGCTATAGTTAGTATGTTTCTCAAACCCTTATGAGTTGATAATAGAATCTAAGTTTAAAACTTGATCCAATGCTATGGCCTTCTGCCATATTTTGAACTGTCCTAGTTATAAAGACAAGGGTACTAAAAATGTACTGTCCAATATATACCCAAGTTACTAAAGTTACTAAGGTTTGCATTTAGAACACAAATATCGGGATTGAAAGTTACTTAGTATAAGATTTCTGTTTCAGTTCTGCTGTTTCTGTTCATTATGAACATGAAAGAAAATGTACTTTGGGGACTGGACATGATCATATTTCTTATATGTGGAGTCCCATTTTTCTTTATGTCTGGAGTGTGCATCCACTGTCCCAAGGCTTGTGTGCATCTACATATGCTACCGCTCCCAAAATGAAACAAACAAGAATACAAAGGAATTCAGATTGTGCTTAAGAATGATCACACAGCTATTCTACATTCACTTTTCTGTTTGTATATTTTTTTGGACACTACTTTCAGTCAAAGCTGTATTCTCACTGTAGGTCCTATTTGGGGCAGTTGAAATGGTGTGGACCATCATGATACCCATGCAGAACATCAATGCATTCATTTTTCAGAATCCTTGTAATCATATCTCTTATAAAAAAACTTTGTTGAATGTGTCTGCCAGACAAATCTTGCACTGGAGGTTGCAAAAGAAGCTGAAGTATCAGTTGCAATATTTGCTCCAGGATGGGTGCATCAGACTAAACAAGGCCCAAATTTTGAGGATGCAAATAACCGGTACTATTTTTAATTTTTCATTGTTGCTTTTGCAGAAGGCAAGTTACTATACCAGGCAGCGGTTCAAAATTTTATCATTCCATAATAAAGAAAGAGAATAAAATACTGATCTTTGAGCTCTTGCAATATGCTATATTATATGTGAAAGGTTCAAAAAACGTGGCTTCAAAACACATGCATGTGCAATTCTTGTTTTCATTTTTTCATTGTTTCTTTTGTAGAAGGCAAGTTACTATACCAGGCATTAATTCAAAATTGTAGTACGCCATCATGAAAAAAAGAGAACTAAAACACCACTCTTTGATCTCTTGCAATATGCTATATTATATGTGAAGGGTTAAAAAAATGTTGCTTCAAAACACATGCATGTGCAATTTTTTTTTTAAACTTTGGCAATTCAGATACGTGGTACAAGGCTATCTTATTTATAAATACTTCTGGTTGGAAACCGAGAAGAATGGACTATCTTTAGCAGGAACATGCAAATCATATATTAAAAGTTCATGTGCAGTTTGGGACATGTTACCTGATGGAAGCTGTCTCTGTAAACCACAGGCGTTGGTGCAAGGGAACAGCAAGTCGTTTCTTCAGTTCCAATTTCTGTAAACACAGGGATTGGTGCAAGAGAACAGCAAGTCGTTTTTCCCAGTCACACAGTCTGTAAAAACACAGTTTAAAGATCACTTCGGAACTCCTCAACCAAGGATTTTTTTGGAAAATTGCTCACGAGTTACCAAATAGACCCTGCTTTGCACAAAACCTAGATGGCGGAATTTCGAATTTCGTCTTCCTTTGATCAGAAATTGACCTGCAAGTTTGATGACGGTTTTCCCTTATGAATTTCCATTCTTCTGTTGGCTTCATACAAAGTGCTCTGTATTCTCGAATTTGTAACGTAAATGGTTCTTTCCAATACAAAATCTTGGACGCAAAAGCACTGGATTAAAGGATTTACTGAAATGTGATTCTCCAAGTTCTCATTTAAATGTAAATAACAGAGAGAATACAATGCACGAATTACTTACTATACACGGTAATTTCTTTGGGAAATATATTAAAAATTAAAGACCAAAACAATTTCAAACTCCAAAGATTAATATGGCTGTTAACAAACCTCACAAATTCTCATATAATTAAATATTTCATACACACTTACAAATTCAACTTGTTGATAAAAAAAACCACTGGTCTAAGAAAAACTGTTTAGTTAACTTCAATCTCACATAGAGAACAAAAAACCAATGCTCCCATGCACACTCCCAAAATATTTTTTTCTAAAAATGTTCCTCTTTTTTTTTTCAAAACTGAAAAAGAAAACTGTCCAAGAAATGAGTTCACGGATGTGAACCAATTTCCCTTAGCTCTAACTCCCTACTAACTATAAAATCATTTCTTTTAACTAGATGTTCCTAACTAATCTTAACTAAATATCAAAAGCTTTTCACAAATAAACTTTAAAATGTTCTAGCCTTGGCATGTGATCAATCCATCACATTGTTAGGCTCTTGGTCTGACTTTAATAACATATCATTTTTATGTGCTCGGCCTAATGCAACTGCATCAGACTCCCCAAGAAAGAAAATTTTTATGAGCTCCTGCTCATAAGATCTTCTATATAATGACCTGCTTTCTGTACTGCTGCTTCATCCATCCAAGTAGAATCCTCCATCGGACGGTCTTTCCACTTCATAAGATATTCCAAGTATTCTTTCCTTCTGGTCTTCTTAGCAACCCGTGTATCCAAAATCTGTTCAGCCTCTAAATTCTTTACCACAGGCATTTGTTTCAACCACTGTTGTTCCTTTCTTTCATCCTGGTCAAGATTCCCAGAAGCTTGATCCGCATCACCAACTTTATAGGAATACAAATCTGCTACATTAAAAATGGGTGAAATGCCGATTCCTGGAGGTAACTCCAACTCATAAGCGTTCGCTGAAAACTTGTGGAGGATCTTACAAGGTCCTATCTTCTTCATTTTCAATTTGTTGTATTCTCCCCTTGGAAACCTCTCTTTTCTTAGGTGAGCTAGGACCACATCTCCCACTTCAAAGTTTACCTCTTTGCTGTGTAAATTTGCTCGTTGCTTGTAGCTGTTGTTTGTATCTTGTAATCTTTGTTTTACTCAGTGTTGTTAAAAGCGCGATTTTAATCGCGCTTTTTTCAAAAAATCGCGCTTTTTTTCCTAGCTCGATTTAATTGCGCTTTTTATAAGAAAAAAACGGGTTAAATTTTTTTTGCCGTTTTTTTGGGAAAAAAGCTCAAGCTGGCGGGGCAGCACGATTTATAATGAAAAATTGAAAAAAAATGAAAAAAAATGAATATTTTTGTACCAAACGATTTTTTCCCGATTTTTTCCGTTTTTTTCCCGATTTTTCCGATTTTTTCCGATTCATTCCCCGCGCCGATTTAATCCCGCTCGCTCTTTTAACAACATTGGTTTTACTTGCTCCGACAGCTCACGCATGGCTGTTGCAAAATCCTCTCCATAAGCACTTCTATGCTCAAGCTTTCCCAAGTCTCTTAGCTCACAAATTCCCCTCGGATGCATGCCGTACAAGATCTGAAACGGACTCTTTTCTGTGCTCCTATTTGGTGAGTCATTATAGGCAAACGCAGCTTGGGCTAGCACATGATCCCATTGCTTTGGTCGGTCACCTACTAAACTCAACAAATTACCCAAACAACTGTTTACAACCTCCGTTTTCCCATCAAACTGTGGATGATAGGGTGAGCTAAAATTTAGCTTAGTGCTAAGTTTCTTCCACAAGGTCCTCTAGAAATGCCTGGTGAATCTTGTGTCCCTGTCAGAGATTATACTTTTTGGCAAACCATGCAACCGAACAATCTCATCAAAAAACAAATTAGCCACATGGGTAGCATCACTAGTTTTGGAACACAGAATGAAATGAGCCATCTTAGTAAATCTATCCACAACTACAAGGATTGAATCATTAACTCGTTGAGTTCTCAGTGAACCCAGAACAAAGTCCATAGTCACCGAATCCCAAGGTCTATTGGGAATGGGTAATGGCATGTATAGTCCAACATTCTGACTTCTCCCTTTTGCATGTTGACATACCCTGCACTTACTCACGTACCTTTGTACATCTGCCTTCATGTTAGGCCAAAAATAGAAGCGACTCAGTTACCCAAGTGTTTTCTCAAAACCAAAGTGTCCAGCCAACTTGCCATTATGCTTTTCTTGGACCAGGTGAATACATAGCTGATTGTTCTTGAACAATAGCCCATCCTGCAACATACACTCTTTCCATGGACTGCTGTCCCTATTGATTGGATTTTTACACGCTACAAAAACTTCTTTAAAATCAACATCAATGTCATACAAGTCCTAATAATCAAAGCCTAAAATCTATATTTGACTTTCTTGCATGATTAAGCATCTCCTACTCAAGGCATCGACAACCTTATTTGCCTTCCCACTAATGTGCTTTAAAACAAAAGTGACATTTTGGAGGAACTCCACCCACTTTGCTGTTGAAGTTTCTAAGTTTACTTAGTCAGAAACCCTCCATGCACTCTATCTGATTTATTCCTACCTACTTGTTATTTTTTTTTAACAAGTTATTTACAATGTAAATACTGAAAATAAACACCAGTGCATGCTCAACATATTACAGATCAACAACTAAAAGAAACAAGAACAAACACATCATATGACACCATTGTTTTTGGACTAATGTCCCCGGAAAAACCTAATGTGGGAAAATCGGTGCAATTATCTGAGGGTTTTCTTATTAAGCAATATCATAGTACAATTTGGGTGCCGACACTGGCCTACCCAACAGAGAATTTCCTTGGCAGTAATACCTCAGTATCTGACAAATCTTTTGGCTGAAACCCTGGGTAATCCTTCCGGCAACTACTTAGCATCAATTTGCCCCTAGAAACTGCAGCGTTTGCCCAAACTGGACTGTGTTAGCCTCTCCTAGCCCAGCGCTAGCCCTGCGTCAGACCCATGAGGCCTTGCGTCAGCTCTCTAAGCCTCTGCGCTAGCTACGCTGGCCCCTCTGGTGCTCTGCGCAGCACTTAGCTGCCTCTGTGTGGCCCTACGTGAGCACTGGCTGCTCCTGCGTCTCTCTCTCTGGCTGCACTGCTGCTCTCTGGCACTATCTCTGCCTCTCTGTCTCTCTATACTCAATGCCCCTCAGCTGCTCTCCCGATCATTGATTCTATCTCTCTTAGCAAACCTCGCTCTAGAGAATAGAATCACTGATCACTCTGGTGTATTCTCCAAGTGACCCTCAAGCTTCCTTTTATACTTTTCCTGTTAACATCTCAACGGTCGAGATTGAGTCCCTAATCAACGACTAGGATTAGATCTGGCTTGATCCATGTCTTTTGGACCATTCTAACACAGATTCATATTAATACACATTAATATTTTATTTTCGCTAAGTTTAGACTTAGGGACTCCAATAAAAATATTAATTATTTTAATATCTCTTGATCTGTTTAGAATCTGCCCAAATCCTTTCTGGGTATTGGAGATCTCATGTGCCCGAACCTCTCCATCAAATTTCGTGGCTAGAGCACATCCGATGCTACCCCAAATCAACATTTGCATGTTTATGATTTAACTTATGTTGCTGCATAATGTATTGTAAGGTAGAATTATCCGTGTATAGAACAAACTCCTTAGGCATCAAGTAATGCCTCCAATGCTTCAAAGTTTGAACCACCGCATAAAATTCTTTGTCGTAGGAAGAGTATTTCTGTTTTGACTCATTTAACTTCTCGCTGAAATATGCAATGAGCTTATCTTCTTGGCTTAGTATAGCTCCAATGGTTGTCGCACTAGCATCACATCTTACTTGAAAGCGCTGATTGAAGTTTGGCAACTTCAACACCGACTTCTCAGTGATCTTCTTCCTCAATAGTTGATTTTTTTTGTTTTTTTTGTTTTCGCTGCTATCCAATAAAATGGCTACCTATTCTTCTTGATGGTGTCAATGATAGGTGCACAAATGCCACTAAGATTCTTGATAAATTTTTTGTATAAGCTAGCTAAACCATGAAAACTTCTCACCTCAAAAATGTTCTTAGGTGAGGGCCAATTTACAATTGCTTCTATCTTCTCTGAATCCATTTCAAGCCATCCTTAGAAATGACAAAACCCAAGTATACAACCTCACTCTTCATAAAAGAACACTACTTCATGTTAATTAATAGCTTTTCTCGCTGCAATCTCTCTAAAACATACTTCAAATGTCTCGAGTGCTCTTCTTTAGTTTCACTGAAAATTAAAATGTCATCGAAGTAAACAATGACGAACTTACCAATGAACTCCTTCAAGACTTCATTCATCAGCGGCATAAAGGTACTGGGTGCATTTGACAAGCGAAATGGCATGACCATCCACTTGTACAAGTCTTCATTGGTCTTGAAGGCTGTCTTCCACTCGTCTCCTTCTCTGATCCGAATTTGATGATAACCACTTTTCAGGTCAATCTTTGAGAAGTAAGTTGCCCCACCCAAGCAATCCATCATATCATCCATCCGTGGCAATGGAAACCTATAACGAATGGTGATCTTGTTGATTGCTCTAGAGTCAGTGCACATTCTCCATTCTCCACCCTTCTTTGGACTTAGTACTGTAGGTACGACACATAGACTCAAACTTTCTCTTATTAGTCCTTTGTCCAACAATTCTTGGACTTGCTTCCTCACTTCCTCATTCTCTTTGGGTGTCATTCGATATGCAGCTTATTCAGAAAACTTGCTCCCGTGTTAAAATTGGCAACTAGGGCCAAACTCCATGTGGGTCTACTTATTTATGGTAGTTGATATTTTTCTTGGATTCCTCTCGTCGAGAGGTGTAGGATTGATCTAAAGATCATCCGATTCCAACATGTATTCATGGAGATATGAATTTATTTGTGTTATGTGACAATTCGTCAAGGTCGGCTAGCAACCAGATTACGCCCACTTATCCTCCACGTTTGATTATAAATAGAGGTGGCTTTCAAGTAATTTTGATACACACTCACTAAGCATAGAACATACCTAAAATTAACATCTCGGTATCAAGTCTATGTGATGACTGATGCTTCTTTTGGGCGGCAGCTCACTTGGTAATTCATCAACTACAATATCATGAAACTCATACAACAACTCCTAAACTTCAATAGGTAAATGTACAATTTCAATGTGCAGAAGTACTACCTTTGGCTTGCAAACCACTGCATAGCTTACCTCTTCTTCTTCCATCTGTTGTAAAAATTCCTTTCCACTAAGCAACAGTGCTTTTGGGCTACTTGTTTTAGCTATACCTTCCTCTTTCAATGGTACAAGAGTGTGCTTGATGCCATCCTTTTCAAACTTATAACAATTGCTCTCTCCATCATGTGTCACTTTCCTATCAAATTGCCATGGGTGACCCAAAAGAATGTAACAAGCATCCATTGGCCTTATGTCACAGAGCACCTTGTCCTTATACCTGCCTATCTGAAACTCAACTTCACTTTGTTCATGCACCAACAATTAGTGTCCTTTTTGCAATCACGAGACCTTATAAGGTGTGGGATGCTTAATCTTTTTCAATCCCAATTTCTCCACCATTTCTTGGGAGACTAGATTGTCCGTACTTTCGTTGTCAATCACCATTTTGTAGCATTTGCCTTTTGCCTTACACATTGTCTTGAATAAGGATTTCCTTTGGACTGGTTCAGCAGTCTCCTTTGCTGGTTTTAATAGGACTTTGTGTGTCATCAGCACCTCTCCAGTCTCTAGCATATTCCCTACCTTAGATACTTGTGCCTCTGTTGCTTCGGTTTGAGCTATGTATGCACCTTACTATCCCGTATTGTCATTCTCGGGACATTCAAAAGATCGGTGACCCAATTTGTTACATCTGTAACACTGGTAGACAGTCTCTCTGCCTCTTCCTCTACCTCTACCTCTCTGGTAAGGTCTTCCTCCTCTGTTGCCACCTTTTTTCGCTGACTGCCCTTGCTGATTTGAGTTGCCTTCATCATTCTTTTGCGCTGGAAGCTTTCCTCTTCATTTGTCTTTCCTTTCCCTTTGCAAAAACCACGTCCTTTGCCAGAGCTTTTCTTCCTAGCTATCTTTGCTTCTGCCTTCAAGGCACACTGGCATGCTTCCTCTATTGTCCTTGGAGAAAGTATGCTGATTTCATCTTGGATATCTAACCTCAAACTGTTGATATACCTTGCTATCTTCTCCAGGTATCGTCTACATAGCCTGCTCTCAAATTCACCTTGTAAAACTATTCAGTGTAGTCCCTCACTGTCATCATCTTTTGTTTAAGATATTGCATGTATTTGTGAAGAGTTAGGTGGTAATCCTTTGGCAAGAACTTACTCTTCATCTTTGCCACCATTTTATCCCAGCTCTTGATCAATGGTTTGTCTTTCTTCCTTCTTTCAGCTTGTACATTATCCCACCATAGTGCAACATTGCCTTTCAACCTTGTCACAACAAACTTGACTCTCTTATCCTCGTCAATCTCCTCATACTCAAAATACTTGTCCATCTCACTAATCCAATCTATTAGATTCTCATCTTTCAAACTGCCATCGTAAATAGAGATTTTAATCTTTGGCCTTGAACTTGAGCCCAATACTGCTATCAACAACTTAATCTCAGCAACATCTTTAACAAGTGCTGCTCCTTCTTCAAGTTCCTCTTCGACCTACTAACATCTCCACCTTTAGGATCCCGTTATCTCCCTACTTCCATGGCTTCTAACCGAACTTGTAGTCTCCTTATCTCTTCCCGGAGTTCTGCATTACCCGCGGGTCTGCCTCCTTGACCTTGTCCCCTTCTTGCTTGCCTATTCATCTCTTTATACTATAGAGACCAACAACGTTAAGGCTCCGATATCGCAAATTAGTGGAAGCTATCTCTACAAACCACAGGCGTTGGTGCAAGGGAACAACAAGTCGTTTCTTCAGTTCCAATTTCTGCAAACACAAGTGTTGGTGCAAGAGAACAACAAGTCGTTTTTTCTAGTCATGCAGTTTGTAAAAACATAGTTTAAAGATCACTTCGAAACTCCTCAACCAAGGATTTTTTTGGAAAATCGCTTGCTGGTTACCAAATAGACCCTGCTCTGCACAAAACCCAAATGGTAGAATTTTGAATTTCATTTTCCTTTGATCAGAATTTGACCCGCAAGTTTGATGACGGTTTTCCCTTACAAATTTCCCTTCTATTGGCTTGATACAGAGTGCTCTGTATTTTTGAGCCTGTAACGTAAATGGCTCTTTCCAATACAAATCTTGGACGCAAAAGCATTGGATTAAAGGATTTACTAAAATGTGATTCTATAGGTTCTCATTTAAATGTAAATAACGGAGAGAATACAATGCACAAATTACTCACTATACATGGTAATTTCTTTGGGAAATATATTAAAAAGTAAAGACCAAAAAATTTCAAACTCCAGATATTAATATGACTCTTAAAAAGGCTCACAAATTCTCATCCAATTAAATATCTCATACACACTTACAAATTCGATTTGCTAATAAAAAAACCACTGGTCTAAGAAATGTTGTTTAGTTAACTTCAATCTCACACAGAGAACAAAAAACCCTCTGCTCCCATACACACTCCCAAATTTTTTTTTTCTAAAAATGTTCCTCTTTTTTTTTTTTAAAAACTGAAAAAAAAAACTGTCCAAGAAATGAGTTCATGGATGTGAACCAATTTCCCTTAGCTCTAACTCCCTACTAACTATAAAATAATTTCTTTTAACTAGATGGTCCTAACTAATCTTAACTAAATATCAATTTTTTTCACAAACAAACTTTAAAATGTTCTCGCCTTGGCATGTGATTAATCCATCACATTGCTAGGCTCTTGGTCTCACTTTAATAACTTACATTTTTATGTGCTCGACCTAATGCCCCTGCATCATTATCGCTCAAACTAGCATGGGTCCTAGGAGGGGATCCTATGGAGTAAATGCTAGGTCAAGGGGCAACAACGGAGCAATAGCCCACGATCACCTCAGCTAAGACTCCCTGCTCTTTACGTACTTTCACTGATGGGAGGAGACCTGGTATAAGGGAATCACAAAAATGAATATGTAAATGAAAGGGTGAAGGGTGATTCTCAAGGCCTATTCACAAGAGAGACTCAATTATATGTCTTTTTTGCTTGAAAAGCAAGATGATAGGCTCTCTAGGAAGGGCTAAGAGGATTTTTGAGGCTAGCGTTCGGGAATATATCATGTCAAGGTGGGTCCTATACTTGAAAAAACTTATGGAGAATTGACCTTTATGTGATCTTTGTGAAATTAGTGTTGTAAAGTTGTGGGACCACACATGACCAAGTGGACCCAAAATTAGGTCAATGGAATGGAGTTGATCAACCAAGGAGGGACTTGACCTAATCAAAGGAAAATTTATTTTTTGAGGATTGAATACAATGATCCAAATGAGGACACTAACCAAGGGAAACCTAGGGCAAGAAATGTTACCTGAGCTAGGGCTTACTATATCTCAGGATCCCATAGTCAAAATTGCTTCAAATTTGGAGGGCCTCTAGAGGAAACCCTAGCACAGTTATGGACCAAAAATCGAGGTGTTTTGATGCTTACAATGGAATTTATTTGATGCCCTAGGTGACTTATTAGGGCTAGGCCTAGAAAGAGAAGGAGAAGGCGAGAAAAATATTCTTTTAGGTGACCACCAATGGTTGGATTAGTTCCTTCCCTTTGGGAGAGATGGAGTCAAGGTGAACTTGTGATTTGGAGAGACCATACCCAATCAAGGAGACCTCTAGACAACTCCGCATGGCAATTAGGGCATGAGAGTAGCTGCCAGAAGATTTTATATTTCGATATGCAAAATTTAATGACTTGTCAAGGTGTTTTCAACAAAGATAACCTCTAGGAACATTTACCCATTCATACTTGACACATGCAATGTATGCAACGCTTCAAAGACCAAAATTTGCACCATTTCGCATAGAGTAGTAGTGAATTTCAGACATATATAGCGAAAATCCCAACAACATTCATGTGATAAAGTAAATAACAAGAATAAACATGAAAATAATCACTTACATGTATAATGAGTATATCTAATCATCAGATTATGCCAAATATGAAGCTCCAAGACCAAGAATATAGAATCCAAATATCAAAATTCATTAATGAAACCAAACTCGTCCTCCAAACAGGAATGTGAAATTCTCAAGTAGCTACTAGTTCCAAGTCCAAGTGGTGATGAGAGAAATGAATCACCTTTCATCTATTTATACAATCTCTAATGAGTTAGATTTGCCTAATTGGCCTAATTAAGCCCCAAATAATAAAATAATGTGCAATAATAACATCTTTTGTTGACAAGCCCACCAAGATAGCTCAATAACATAAAAATAAGCCTCCCAAGTGGGCAAAATGATCAATAAAATAAATCGTTGGGCATTTGAGGAGGCCTAATGAAGTCCAAAGTGTGCCATGGTGAGAAAAATTGACTCCAAACATAGTGGACAAGGGGTTAGCCCCTTGTTTTCCAAGTATGTCCCCGTGGTGCACCCAAGTGGGTGTGGGGGCATAAGGACATCCTCATGGGTCTCCAAGCGGATCGAAAATGCCTGTAGACCATCTGTAAGGGCTAGGATGATGACATACACCCTCCCTTTGTCTCCTGCAATGAGACACATCTTCATCTAGACCCTAGAACATCTGCCAAGTGTATGGTGCAAGTGTCGAGCTGACTGGGTATGGTGAACCAAGTGCATCATCCTCATCCAAAAGGTGGAACATGAGCAATTAATGAGCGGTGTTGGGGATCCATGAAGTACTCTTTGCTATGGTGGAGGCCCATGGCTATCAATGCTCACCCTACAAGTGCCCATGTGGCCCTTTGGAGGGCTTGGACCCCATATAGGGAGACCAATCCCCAAATGGAAACCCATCTGTGATCCTGCATAAGATCCAATGTATCCCCTTGCCCTCTAATACAACAAATCATTAGAATAATCAAGTAAAAGAGCTTACAATTCATTGAAGCAATGGGGCACTTCATGGTGGCATGCCCTTCCATAGTGGGCTTTGGCATGTACAAGTGTCTCCAAGCTCAATAAGAGGGTTAACTAAGGACCCTATTAGGTGGTTTCAACCAGTGTTGTGAACATCTCGATTTTATCTTGAAATCACGATTTTTTGGCCTAGTCGATGGTTGCCGATTTTTAAAAATATTTTTATGGTATCTTAATTTTGCCGATGTTTGTTGATTTTTTATCAATATTTTCCCGATTTTTACGATTTTTTGGTTTTTCGGACCCTTTCCGATTTTATCCCAATGCTGATGTTCACAACATTGGTTTCAACCTTTAAAGGGGGTGACATGTCCATGGTACATCCGTCAGGTGGTAGGTGGTGTTATCGCTCAAACTAGCAAGGGTCCTAAAGGGGATCCTAGAGGGACAATCGCTAGGTCAAGGGCAATGATGGAGCAATAGCTCACTGTTACCTCGGCTAAGGTTCCCTACTCTTTATGGACTTTCATCGATGGGAGGAGACTCGGTATGATAAGGATCACGAAGATGAATAGATCAAAGATAGGATAAAGGGTGATCCTAAAAGCCTATTCACAAGAGAGGCTTGTTGCACTCAGTTTGTCAAAGTTCTAAGGAAGTGAAAGTACCCGTTTTTAAAACAAGATTGGATCACTTATCAGTTGTCCATATCAATGTTTTAAAACTTAGACTCCGGTTCGGAAACAGCGGAGGGTCGGCTCCGACTCCGACCTCGACTTGGTATCGACTCGGCCAGTTTAATTTCAATGACTCAGTCATTGTAAAAAATACATTAAATATATATATTTTTTATAAAAAACATAATGTTAAAGATTTTCATTCATGTTTCCAAACACAAAGCTTTAGAATATAGAGAGAAGACAACATATGATTAAAGTAGGCCCATGAATATATATATTATATCAAAATGGTGCCCAGTGCACTGTCCAATACATACATGAATGATTATATAGAGATCAAAACAAAAACACATAACCAAGGATGCTAGAAATAGCCTCTACAACAAAAGTAATCTGCAAAACATCACGAGTCACCAGTACCACTCGCTACTACTAGAGGAACCAACATCATCTAGCTCAGACTTTGAATGGGAGTCAGACAGGGAAACCCATGGCTCCTCCTTATCATCATCTCCAACTGCAACTGTAGCAGTAGAAGTGGTAGCACTAGCAGGCTGCGCAACAGCTGCACACTAAGATAGACAAGATATGCGCTTCTGTCGTGGCTGAGTAGAGGAAGCGCTTGCAACTGGAGGACTTGGGGCTGGGCTTGAGGCTGGTACAAGTGGATCTGCATTCAACTCAACATTTTCTTCAACTAATGCCTCTGTCTGTAAATCCAAATCAAGATCCTAATTAGGTTCAAACTCTGCTGGATGACCCTCCACTACCCAATCTGATGTTGGATCAATATCTTCCAACACAATGGGATCTAAATTAGGTCTTTTGTTCAACAATTGGTTGCGTTTGAACCGGAGGTTGTATTGGACATAGACTAGATCAGTTAACCATTTTTGATCCAAACAATTTCTCTTCTTCGTGTGAATCCTCTCAAAGATAGACCAATTGTGCTCACACCCAGTAGCACTGCAAGTTTGACTCAAAATACGAATTGCAAACTTTTGGAATTGAGGACAATGGCTACCAAATGCCTCCCACCATTGTGCTGCAAAAAACATAGTTGTGTAATGAGTTAGCTCAACAAAATTACAAATTATATCTAACTTTGAAATTATAAACAATTTAACAAAATAAGAATTTGAAAATTGAAATTGTTTGTTTACCTATGGATTTGCTGAAACAAGTGATTTGTCGGTGTATCTCCAGCTGATCACTCTCCATAGGGACCATGCGATCAATGTAGTCAATCAATCCATATCTAACCTCCCCACCCAAAGCTCCTGCCTCCAGAGCTTTATAATGATACCTTGGGTTCAAAAAATACCCCACTGCATATATAAGGCAATGGAGTTGATTGCTCCATCTTTCATCAATGATTGCCCAAATGGGCCCATACTTAGCCACTCTATCCTTGTATGTTGTCTTTATTTGCTTCTTTGCTTGATCCATAGCCTCATAAATGAAGCACATAGCCAATCTTTCCCCATCCACCAACCGCAACACCTTAACCAGTGCTCAACAACCTTCACAATCTCTGTTGCCTTTTTCCAAAATATTTCTTCATTAACTTTCTTTTTCAAATCGTTGCCATCATGTTTGTGAGACCAGTGGCTTTCATTCCATTCATCACTGGAAAACAACTTTTGCAAATTTCTATGTTGGGAAAGCATAGATTGCAATGTCAAAAAATGCGCTGCAAATCTAGTGATGGCAGGCCTAATAATATCCCTAGCCCTTGTGTGTTTCCTCATCAGGCTCAAAATCCATGAATGATTGTAGATACATTTTGTTATGCGTTTCAAATGCTCTACAGTGTTCTTGACCCAATCTAATTTGCCAATATCATCAAGCATGAGGTCTATGCAATGTGCAACACATGGGGTCCAAAAGATGGTTTTGTGTTTTTCCTCTAACAATTTACCAACAAGAACATAGTTAGAGGCATTATCTATGTGATTTGAACAATATTAGCTACCCCCACCTCCTCAGCAACCTCATCCAACAACTGGAACAACAATTGTCCATCTTTCACCCTATCAGATGCATCAACTGATTTTAGAAACATGGTTCCCTATGGGCAAAAGATAGGAAAGTTTATGATGGTACGGATACTTTGATCAGTCCATCCATCTGACATGATGGTACATCCTATTTTTGCCTATGAGCTTTTGAAATCTTTCGGATACTCATCAATGGAGGAAATTTCTTTTTGCAAACGAGACCCCCTTAACTCATACATAGTAGGGCCTTTGAAGCCATTTCCAGCAGCAAATATTGTAGATTTTGGGTAGCATCGGATGTGCTCTAGCTTCAAAATTTTTTGGAGGGACGAGAATACATGAGATCTCTAGAACCCAGAAAACGTTTGGTGAAATTCCACCTGGTTTGTGTTTTATTAAAATAATTAATATTTTTAATGTGGCTCCTAAGTCTAAACTTAGGAAAATAAAAATATTAATGGGTAATAATAAAAATATGGGTGAGAAGCTTCTAAGAGACGAGGATCAGGTTTGGTTTAATCTTAGCTGTTGATTAGGAACTCAATCCCGACCATTGATTCATCAACAGGAAAAGTATAAGAGGAGGCTTGAGCGTCAATTGGAGATACACCAAGTTTGATCAGTCAGTGCGATTTTTTTTGGGCGTGGTTTGCCGAGAAAATCGAACAAGTGATCTGAGTTGCAGTGAGAGGGACAAAAGCAGAGATTTGGATCAGAGAGGAAGTTTCGAGCCAAAGAGTATGTAGTAGAGAGGCAACTAGAGTATAAGGGAGGCAACGCAGAGGCCTACACAACCCAGGAGGGGCTTACGCAGTCCAAAAGGGCTCTTGTAGTGGCAGTGCAGACTATTTGCCAGTAGTCTGAGATTTTGCCGGAGAAGCGAGGTTCTAAGCCGGGAGGGCTGAACAACGGTCTTCATCTAGCAAATCAATCCAGCAGAAGGGGTGACCTAGTCTTCTAGAGGCAAGACATTGGCCCACGCAGTGATTGCACATGGACTTCGCAGTGTTTGTTGGGAGGTTGTCAGATCACTCATTAGATTAGCTGTGACTTGGGGAGCGAGGTAAACCCTCGAATGTATTTCTTGTTGCCGTGATTTCTCTGTAAGGTTAGCCGGTGTGAGAGGCAACCTGTTATACTCAGATTCTGCTTGCTTAATAATACAAACCCTCTATCTGTTGCACCGGTTATCCTGCATTGGGTTTTTCCGGGGACGTGTTGTCCAAAAAAACGGTGTCCCTTGTGTGTTTGTCTCATCTATTGTTTCAGTTTATGATCTGTATGTCAGTGTAGTCTACAATAGTGTTTTTCATCACTGTTTATAAATTAGATAACTTATTGAATGAAATAACAAGTAGGAGATGTTAAACCAAAAACTGCAGTAGGATTTCTGTTTGTAAAGATTCAGAAATTTTCACATGGTATCAGAGCGATTGCAGATAATAGGACACTGAAGCCATCAACCGGGCGATCCAGCAAATCTGCTGCAGAGAGGCCGCTGTCCCAAGTGACAACGTTGTTCCAGAGCTTGAAACGCAGAGGAAGGGTGACGCAGTAGCCGGAAGGAGCCCATGTAGTGACTGCGTCAGCTCTCTGGGCTAGCGCAGAAGTAGAGAGGGGCAGATTAGGCTCACGCAAAGCCACGTCATCTTTTTGGACCAGGAAGGAGTGACGCAGTGGCCAGGAGGAGTTGATCTAGCTCACATAGTGACTGCGCAGAGCCTAAGGAGCTCAGATTCTTAAGTTGCTGGGCAAAGGGAGCAGCGCAAATGAGATCTGAGGTGCTGGTGGGACGCTGTTGCTACTGGTGCAGAGCAGTGTCAGAGGAGATTGAACCAAGGTAGAGGGAGTCACTGCCTTAACAGATTTCTTGCCAGAGAAATCTAGATCCGCCTTGCTGAGTAGTAGCAAAGGAGGATCGGAGAGGGGTGATTCGACATTATTTGGCGAAAGGATTTCCGTGAAGGAAATCAGGACTCAGAGGGAGTCTAGAAGGAACTTGTTCGTTAGAGGATTTCTAGCGCCAAAGAAATCTAGGTCTGAGTTTTGCTGAGGGAGCAACAAAAGAGGGAGAAGAGAACCTGTTCGACACTCATTTGAGCAGAGATGGTAGTAAATGGACCGAGGGATCAGTACAGGTTGGATGGAGCATCCAACTTTATCGTTTGGAAGGCCAGGATCCTGGTAGTCTTGGACAAAAATCGTATCAAGGACTATGCCTTGAGGACGGTTGTTGTTTCGGTCGATGCTGATCCTCTAAAGAAATACGAGGAGGCTCAAGCAAAGGCGAAGTGCATGATCTTGGACAAGGTCAAGGATCATGTGGTCCCACATATTGCTGAAAATGACACAACAAGGGAAATGTGGGAGGCCTTGACCACTTTGTATGAGGGAACTTTCATTCAACGAAAGATGTTGCTTGATAACCAACTGAGACAGTATCAGATGTAGAAGGGAGAAGAAATCGATCCCGTCCTTCTCAAGTTGCGAGGGATTCGAGACCAGTTGACTTTCGTGGGGTCTACACGAGATCCTAATTTCATTGTCAGGACTACCCTGAATAAAGTCACTGAAGACGGGGAGACCTTTGTCCAGAGCATCTTGGGCAGGGCTTTTCTCCCCAGTTGGGAGGAGATGTGGGCAGCTCTTCGACAAGAAGAGATCAGACGGTTAACCAAGGCGGGAAGTAGCGGCAAAAGAGTTAGAGCCAAGAAGGAGGAAGAGGAGGACGCAACTCTCGCATCAGCGGGACATCAAGGGCAACAGAAGAGGAAAAAGAAAGACATATCCAAAGTTAGATGCTTCAGATGTGGGGAACTAGGACATTTCGCCACTCAGTGCCCTGGGAAGAAGGGAAAGGAAGAGACGTTTGATTCAAAGGCTGCTCCAGTGAAAGTTGACAAGGAGGACGATGATGAGGATTGCGCCATGAGTGCTCATGCACCTCTAGAGAAGAGGTGGGGCGACATTGAGCTGTAGTCGAGAGGATTACATGGGGGGCAGGATCCTTGAGGTGCCCAAACTCTTGGATCACATACGGCTACGGGAGCCCTTAATGACAGTAGCAAAATGACGTGAGTTAGTGGCAGAACTAGAGTTCCAAAGTCTAAAGCAACGCAGTAGAGTGTTGAGCAATGCGGGAGGCACGGAGTAGATACAACAACAACGCAATAGCATCAGGGGGTCAACACAGATTAGCAGCAGAGGAAGCTTCAGCATCATGGGATATCCAGATTGACCAACATGTCAGCTTTTGGGTGGCTTTTTCAGTTGCTTACTTCTCATCAACTGAGTTGTAGTGCAACAATTAGCAGTGGCAGTGCTATGGGCAGGATGATGCAGCATATTGAGAGGGATCTGTAGTACAAATGTAACAGTGACAGTGGCAGTGTCATGGGCAACAATACATGATGCAACAGTGCAGTGGATGAAGGGCAGCAGGCCAAGCATCAACAACACAAAGGACCGATGCCATGGATCAACGTGATATTTCTATTGGGAGTATTGCTAGAGCACATTTCTCGCTAAGAGGGAGTGTTGATTTTGGGTAGCATCGGATGTGCTTTAGCTTCGAAATTTTGTGGAGGGGCTAGAATACATGAGATCTCTAGAACCCATAAATCGTTTGGTGAAATTCCATCTGATTTGTGTTTTATTAAAATAATTAATATTTTTAATGGGGTCCCCAAGTTTAAACTTGGGAAAATAAAAATATTAATGGGTATTAATAAAAACATGGGTGAGAAGCGTCTAAGAGATGAGGATCAAGTTTGTTTTAATCGTAGCCGTTGATTAGGGACTTAATCTCGACCGTTGATTCATCAACAAGAAAAGTATAAGAGGAGGCATCCACGTTAGGAGAGTCGTGTAGATTTTTAGAAGATTGCAGAAGAGATAGAAATTTCGATTTCTCTATGCTGGCTTCCAGATTGGAAGAAGAAGTTGCTTGCGTAGCAAGCTCTGCAACTGGAAAACTGTTGAAGTTTCTTTGCAGGCTGGCCACACTAAGGAGATCATGCAGAGAGCTGGAGCTGCGTGGGGAGAATAGCTGAGGCAGAAATGGATGGGGAAAATTTCACGTAAAAAAAAGAAATACGCAGGTGAAAGGATGGGATAGTAAGCAGCTGCATGGGGGAGAAATGAAATGAAAACTGCATAGAACTTGAGGGGATGAGAAACTAGTGTTGTGTGAAGAGAAGAGGGAGAGTTTTTTTTTTTTTTTTTGCTGTGTGAGATGAGCTAATAAAGAATGCTAGAGTGCTGGGCGATGAGGGTGAGAGACTTGCGTGCGGGGATATGGAGCGCAGAGCTAGAATGAGCAGCGTGTGAGGGTCTGGAAGACTGCGTGGGGGGCACAATGGGCAGTGGAATAGTAGCAGCGTGAGCAAGGTTTGCAGGTGTGTTGGCAGCGTAAACTGAGAAAATGGATTCACGCAGAAGTGTGGTATGGCTTTGGACAGCCCTGAACCTCTTCTGAAATCTTAATAAACTTTAACTCCCTTTGCTTCTGATGAAAACCCTGCAATAAATTTCCAAATCTGAAAGTGATTGAAGCTGAAACCCTTGGACAGCGAAACAGTGCCCCTGTAAAAACTGGTTGTAAGGCCAGATCTTGCCCTCCAGGGCCTAGATCTGGCTTCAGGGAAAAATTATATCCTCAGCTTCAAAAAGAACCTGTAACAGCCAAAACAAAATTACCCAGAAATAATATATGCAAAAAACTAAAACCCTACAAATCAATTACAATATTTACAGATTTACGACTCTAATCAGCCAGATTTGCCAATAATCCACAGTAATATTTTTCAGAATTTCAGATTTACTATGAGATACTTCAGAAAACCTTTCATGCATTCAAAAGATAAACCTAAATGATAAACCCAGGGTCAAAACTGGCTGGGCTCTTCTAGAAAATGCTTTTCGGGAGTTGGCTGATTCAGTCGAGAACTTCCCCAGATGCCCATTGATCCTTACAATCTAGGTTTTCCTGCACAACTCATTTCAACTATCAATAAAGAGGGAAAAAAACAATAGTAAAATCCAAATCCAATGGAGATACCTGCCATTATTTTCAGAAAGTTTATTACCATTCAAACTCTAGTGAGTAAGTAAGATACCTGTGTTCAACATCACTCTTCACCAAGCTATTACTAATGGCTGAAAATAAATTTATGCAGAAAATGAAGCAGCTTACAACATTTCAGGAGAGTAACACTAGCAAGATTTCAACCCCAAAGTCTTTCTTTATTACACAAGAAATTTTTTACAAGAGAGCTTTCTTCAGCACAAGACTCACAGTCGAATGATCTCAAATGACCCCTAACACCCTATTTAAAGGAAAAATTTCCAACGGCTAGTTCGAGTGATCCATGTCAAACTAATCTCGACCGTCGATGAGGACCAAAATCCCTTTTAATCTCATCCGTCGAAATTTTAAATGCATTTTAATATATTAAAAAATTAAAACTTTGCATTTATTATTATTTATTATTTTTTTATATATATATTTATTTTTAATTTTTAAGGTATTATTTAATTTTAATTTTAATTATTTATATCTTTTAATTTTTATTGGTTTTTTTATTTTTATTTTTTATTTCTGGATCTTCGAACTTAGCCTTTGGAAAATGACCTAGGACCTAGGACTTGGGACTTATGAGGGGATTAAAACATTTTCCAACCCTTAAGATACTTTACATCATGACTTTTACAATTTTACATCTCAAGGGGAAAAACCCTTTTGACATAGACCCTCATAAACCACACAGTTCTGCGACACAAACATAATCTAGCAGATCAAGCAACTTGTAATAACCTAACCAAATAGTTAGAATTATTTCCAAATTACTTTTACATAGACTCGAAGCATACTAGGATTTTCCTAAGATTCTAATGACAAAATTCATTCCGGCTTTGGGGTTAGGTTGAAGGAAAACTCTGCTTATCATGGATCGGTGAAACAAAAAACCTTCCGAAACGTAGATTATCACTAGAAAATTAGGTTTGCTAGGCAGTTTACATACATGACTCGGATCTGCTACGATTATTTACAATTTACATATGCAAACTGGGTTTACAACATAACATGATTAGGTCGACGATGACTGTCGAATGGCACGGACATGTCGATTAAGCGCTATCCCTTTTGTGAAAAAAAAGGGTGTACTGCTATGGGTAGTTGACACGTAATGGTCAACATCTGGCTCTACTTGGGGACACATTGCTGCACTGTAGGAATGTGAGAATCCAGAATCTGCATACACGCAACACACAACCAAAAATAAGTAGCGTCCATCCAAAAATCATCATATAACATTAAGCACATGAAAGATATAAGCTCTTCATTTATTAACTATCTAGTCACATGAAAAGTAAATCTAATCCTAAAAACAGAAATAAAATGCTGAAATGACAAGGAGTAAGGTTAGAAATACAATACAGAGGATGCCCCTTGGAATCAGATATCATCTTTGAAGAACAGCTTGAGCATTTGGCCATTATCATCTTTGAAGAACAGCTTGAGCATTTGGCAGGTAGATCAAGTGGTTCGCCATCCAATCTGCTCAAGTGGAATGAGTTTGGTCTAGCTATATCTCGAATGATGTACGGTCCCAGCCACAAACTGTCGAACTTCTTATGTTTTCCTGGTTTTTCATTCTTGCGATCCCAAAGAAGTACCATATCTCCCACCTGCAAAGATCTAGATCGAGTGGATTTATCAAAGCTTTTCTTAATGTTAGATTGATTTTTACATATAGCATCAAAAGCTATCCTACGAGCTTCATCTAACTCCACAATCTGATCTATTCTATTTTGAACAACATTTTTATTAGTAGAAAAACGCTGAAGGAGCTGATAAGCTGGCAATTTTAGGTGCACAGGTAAGGTTACATCCAAGCCATAAACTAATTCAAAGGGAGATTTACCAGTAGCGTTCTTCTTAGTGATCCTATTTGCCCATAAAGCATACTTGATTTTGCTATCCCATGATCTCTTATTATCTCCTACTATCTTCTTGATAATGGTTATGAGATTCTTGTTACTTGATTCAGCCAGACCATTACCCTGAGGATAGTAATTTGATGAATGAGATAGGACAATGCCATACTTGAAACAAAGAGACGAAAACTATGAGAAACTAAAAGCTTTGGCATTGTCAGTAGTGATCTTAGCATGGACACCAAATCTAGTAATGATATTATTTTCGATGAAATCCATAATAACCTTTTCAGTGGCATTCCTAGCAGGAATGGCTTCAACCCATTTAGTGAAATAATCAGTAGCAGTCAAAATCCATGAGTAGCCATTGCCAGAATTTTCATGGAACTTCTCGATGAAGTCCAGACCCCAATGTTGCAAAGGTGTTTCTACAATAACTGGTTGTAGGGGCAGGGCAGCAAGTTTCTGTTTCCCAGTGAACAGTTGACAGGCTTGACAAGTTCTAACAAACTTATGCACATTAGAAAAAATTGAAGGCCAATAATAACCAGCTCTCAGAATTTTGTGGGCGGTAGTTCTAGCAGCGTATTGACCACGACAAAATCCTAAATGAAACTCAGAGATTAAATTCTTGGACTCAATTTCATCAACACACCTAAGTACTATGCCCTCAGGATTTCTCCACCCAAGGCCATCCTTCATAAGGCAATACTTAGTGGCTTTTAGTCTAAGAGCCCTTCTCTTATGCACAACTAAATGGCTAGGACATGTAAGATTCATCAAGTAATAAACAATGTCCTTGTACCACCCATGCTCTCCTAATCTTTGCAACTCAGGCGAAGATAGATCGCTAAGACAAAACAAACCAAGAGTCTTTTCGTTACCTTCGGTCAACATTTGAGCCAAACCTTGGCCTTTGACTAGCTTGATGGGTCTGATCTCTAAATGATATTCTTGTATTTTAGTAACCCACCTAGCGTGAGTCCCTAAGCAATTGGTTTGAGTTAATATATCTTTAACAACAAAATGTGGGATGAAAGCAATGATTTTAGAATAACCCACATAAGTTTTGAAGTGCTTAAGAGACTTGACCGGGGCATAAGCTTGCTTTTCCATGGTATTGTACTTTAATTCGGAATTTTGAAGTGCACTACTCATGAAAGCAATAGGCTGCTCGTGACCATCTTTGTTCTTTTGTAACAGGACACCAACAATGGTATCTTCGGAAGCGAAAGAAAAAATCATGAAATCCTTGGAATAATCGGAACTAACTAAGACAGGGGCTCTTGCAATAGTGCATTTGATTTCATGAAAAGCCTTTTTGCCGTCTTCTTGCCAAACAAATTTTACATCTTTCTTCAGAAGACTTTGAATAGGCTTAGCTACTTCTGTGTAATTTGGAATAAACCTTCTAAGAAAATTTGTCTTTCCAAGGAAAGACTGAAGGGATTTAAAATTATGAGGAAGAGGAATCTTTTGGATTGCTTCAATTCTTTCAGGACTAATCTTGATTCCATCTTTAGAAATGATGTGGCCAAGTAAGTTCCCTTCGGTTACTTCAAAAATAGACTTAGCTGGATTCAAAGAAATCCTGTATTCTCTACATCTATCGAAAACCTGCCTAAGATGATTTATATGACTGATACCATCTTTAGAAAATACAGTAAGATCATCTTGGTAAATTTCAATAAATTTCCCGATTAACCCCTTGAAGGCGTAATTCATAGCCCTTTGAAATGTAGCCCCAATGTTGGTTAATCCAAACGACATTTTAATGTATTCAAAAGTACCCCATGGTGTGGTGAATGTGGTTTTATGACGATCTTCCTTTTTAACCCATACCTAATTGTACCCAGAAAAACCATCTAGCAATGACATCATTCCAGAACCGGTTACTCTTTGCAACAAAGTCTCCATGTTTGGTAAAGGGTAATTATCTTTCTTGCATGCTAGATTAAGATTTCGAAAATCGACAGAAAGCCTTATCGTACCGTTCTGTTTCCTAACAATCACCACATTTGAACACCATGTCGAATGCCTTGTTTGAGCGATAATTCCTGCTGCAAGCATATTTGCAAGCTCTTTCTGAACCAAAGGGGCTAACTTAGGATTAATCTGCCTAAGCTTCTGGCGAAAGGGTTTAGCATTTTCATCTTTTAAGGGGATAGTATGTTCCATGACATCTTCCCTATAGCCCTCTCATAAGAAAAAGCTAAAACATCTCGATATTCACGAAGTAAATTAGTTAACTTTTTTCTTTCCTCCACACTAGTACCTTTACCAATTTTAACAATCTTTGGGTTCTCAGGAGTGCCAATGTTTATCTCGAGATATTCGCCTGGGTCCATTTTATTTTCCTCTCTCAACTTTGTGGCATCATGACGATCAAAGTGTTGCTCTAAGGCAACCACATTCCTAGGAGTAGGATTTATGATATGCTCATGATTAAAAGATCCATCCTTCTCAGAATCTATCCGGAAATCTTCAAACTCATCCAGACTACCAAGAAAACGAATCACTTGCTTTTCATCATTAAAGACTTGTCAATGCTCTGAGTTATCTGGAACAGACAGTCTAAATATTACTTCCATTTTGATCTTATCCTTAATTAGCTCATCAGATAACTGGAAGGTAGTAGTAGCTACGACAAGTTCATCTGCCAAACTGTTTTGCTCTCTTGGGATAGCTTCGAGGTCAAGGGCATCAAAGTGTTCGATAGTATCCCACACAACATTTCGATAATTCCTTAATCTTTGATTTTTACATGTGAATTTATTTTTAAGCTGCATGATGATTAAATCAGAATCCCCCATAATATTAAGCAATTTAATTTTCAAAGACTTTGCCAATTCAAGACCCAACAATAAAGTCTCATATTCAGCGACATTGTTGGTTGCTTCAAATTCTAATCGATAGGCGAACTTGAAAATGTGACCAAGGGGAGATTCAAAAGTACCCCATGGTGTGGTGAATGTGGTTTTATGACGATCTTCCTTTTTAACCCATACCTAATTGTACCCAGAAAAACCATCTAGCAATGACATCAACTTTCTGGATCTTCTGGTGAATGTGGTGAATGTGGAAGGTAGTAGTAGCTACGACAAGTTCATCTGCCAAACTGTTTTGCTCTCTTGGGATAGCTTCGAGGTCAAGGGCATCAAAGTGTTCGATAGTATCCCACACAACATTTTGATAATTCCTTAATCTTTGATTTTTACATGTGAATTTATTTTTAAGCTGCATGATGATTAAATCAGAATCCCCCATAATATTAAGCAATTTAATTTTCAAAGACTTTGCCAATTCAAGACCCAACAATAAAGTCTCATATTCAGCGACATTGTTGGTTGCTTCAAATTCTAATCGATAGGCGAACTTGAAAATGTGACCAAGGGGAGATTTAAGCACTATTCCAGCACCTTTACCGTGCCTAAATGATGCACCATCAAAATACATGCACCAAACTTTATCATTGAGATCCTTAATCTTATCATCAGGAGGAATTATGAAATTAGACATGATAGCGTAATTCCCAATGTCAAATTGTTCTTTAATTATCTCGTTGTGAGGTCTCTTAGGATCTTCAACGTGGAATTTTCTTTTGGGCTCTCTATTAAGTCTTACAAAACCATCACCTCTAGGAGAAGGAATCATAGCATATGACCAATTCATTTGAATACTTCCTCCTAGATCAGAGGCCCACTTTCTGGATAAAAGCATACCCTAGGCATTAGGCACATCAACAACAACAATATCCATAACAATCATGATGTCTGAGTAAACTGATAGATGAACTTGTAAATCTTTGATCAAACCATGCACTTCAATCTTTTTAGAATCCATGGCACATATATTATAGTAGGGTCTAGAAACTCTTAAGTTATGTTGTTCCATGACCCTTTTAGTCATGACACAAGCTGATGCACTAGAATCCAACATGCAATTATTCAATTTATATCCATTAACTAACAAGGTGATAAAGAAAGGCTGGTGATCTTTGTTATCTGCATTTAAGCTTTGCAAATATATGGGAGCATCATGATAGTCAACTTTCTTGATCTTCTGTTGAGAAATATTTACTTGAGGACCCTGAATAGCTTTTAGTAACTTATCTCTTTAGGAAGGGATTTTAGCAATCTTGGAGACAGGAACCCAGCTTTTCGCATTGTTAAACCAACTTCCCAAATCGACATCTAATCTAGAGTTTAAACCAGGGTTAAAAGTTCGAGGGGGAATTTGATTCCCGCTCTGATCTTTATCCCTTCTCTGATAGGTTAAACCTTTATCTCTAGCAATTTCCATGATTTGCTCTGGAGAGGGTTTTTCACCATATAACTTAGCCAAAATGTCATCTTTATTTTCAAGGTTATTTACACTAAAAGCTGATGAAGGATTCATAACGTCACGACTATTGTTGACCTCCATCCAATCATCCATAGACAAAGGAAACTTGTTACCCACTACATTTATTTGATCACCTGCCCCAAACATTCCATTATCTAAAATTCTTCTAATGATGGGACAAGTGGCCTCTTCATGAAGAGCATCACAAACCCGACAGTAAGGCGGAGCATTATCGACCAAATTAGTAAATGGATTAGGAGGTCTCTGCTCACTAGATTGACCCTTCTTTTGCCAATTGTTATTTCTGTTATTATTATTCCGAGGTTGGAAATTTTGCGTTTGTGCTCTTTGCATTTGGACCAACCTATTCTGCAAAGTAGCTATCTCCTTATTATGATTAATTTCCATGCTTTCGATCTTTTGGAGCAATTTCTGAACAAGCTCGCTTTTAGGCTCTTGAACTACTTTTCCTTTAGGTTCTTTTAGTTTCGTAGCAGCCCTATTGAAACCTGGGATCTCAGACTTCCTAGATGCCGCCTTGTCCTTTTCAAGCTCTATAGCTAAGGCTTAGCAATCCCTATAATCATTAAGTCCAGCACGCCTCAATTCATAAGAGGGCTCAGGACTAAAGGCATTTATGTAAAAATCTCGAAGAGATTTGTCGGTAGATTTATAATCTTGAGGTAATTCTCTAACAATATCATTAAACCTTTTGTTAAATTCTTCAACGATTTCATTCTCTCTCTTTTTTATTATGCTAATAGCTTTCACGAGGTGTCTTCCTTCTCTCTTATCTCCATACTTTTCCTTAAAGGCATCAATGATCGATTCTAAGGAATTAAATGAATTTCGAGGCTTTTCTGCAAACCAGTCATGAGCATCGCCCTCCAAGGTTATAATAAAAGGAGTCATTCTAACATCTTCATGATCGAAATCAACAGACCTTGCGTACTTAGCCATCCATATACTAAAAGCTCTTAGATGTGAATTAGCATTAATTGCGTTATCTCCATGAAAGCTAGGCAACTTATCTATCGCAAGCGTTGGAAGATCATTGGGATAACCTTGAAAGTTAGAAAAATCGCAAGGAGTATATATATATTCATGATGTCATGCCCAACCAGACTGGTAAAAAGCAAATGGATATCAGAGAGGGCTTCTTGTCCGAGGTTAACAAGAAGTGTACGAGAAGAGAGTTTGTGTGATCGTACCCTGAGAGCCCTTTCAGGATCAGGAGCAAGATTGCACAAACTGCCTGGATGTCTTCTAGTATACACTCTTGTAGATGATTTATGAAGTGGAGTCGCCACCCGGACAGGAAGTGAAACACGGAAAAGCTCGAAAGGAAAGGACCAAGGACAGAAAAAAACTCTATCCCCGACAACAACGCCAAAAAATGTTGTCACACAGATTGTCACGACAACGCTTAGACCGGGGGCTGTCACCTTGATCTCCGATCTCTCCGTTTAAGCCGTCTCCCGCGGCTAAGGGGGGTAGACCTTAAAGGATGACCAACTGTGGACCAGTTGGGTTGGGAGACACAGCAAGACAAATTAGCACTTGATTGATTTTAGAAGTTAATGTACCAGTGCCTTATGGAGTTAATGATTAAATAATTGTTTATCAAATGCTGCAAAAATATGAACTTTGTAATTCCACCATTAACAATCATTTATCATCAAATAACCCAAGCAAAATGCAAGATATTCAACAAACGTACAACGCCTTAATAATGATCTAGCAATTAAAATTTCAAAAGATAAATGCTTTAAATAACCACGCAAATTTTAAATGCTAACCAGTTATCACTTTCATATAGCTAATCTTCAAATGAACATTTAAGCATGTTTAACCACATAAAAATAATAAATATTAACCCCACATCAAAAATCTATTAGCCTTAGTGAAATAAACCAAAATTTGGAAACGTGACAAAATATGCTTCACACTAAATGCGACACAAAAATATTTTCAGAAAAAAACAACTTTTTTTGTGACATATATATATATATATATATATATTTTTTTTTTTGTTTAATGAAATTTAAGATTAAAAGAAAACAAAGTCTAAATAAATAAAAACTTAAATCTAAACTATAAAACAAAAAAAACAAAAAAAAAGTCTAAGGATTACTTTTTTTATGCTTTTTGAGATTTTTTATTTTTATTTTTTTATGTTATTTTTAAAGTCAAAAATTAAACAAAACTAAATAAATCTAAAACTAAAACTAAAATTTAAAATCTAATTATTAAACTAATCGGAGTTGTCTTTAATGCGACTTTTTGGAGATTTCGGTGCCGGAATCCGGCGCAAAAATTTGAGGTGAAATCTTGTTTTGTGTTATTGAAACTGTTTTTTTAACTGCATATTTGGATTCAACGCCCTCAAAAACCCCAGGACACTTTGATTGTGAAGGGATTACCCATCAAGCTTGTGATTTCAATAAAATGTTGCCAGATTTTAGAGAAATTTGGCCGGAAAAACCCACCGGAAAAGCTTCCAAAAAGTCGCACTAAAGACAACTCCAAACTAATCTAACTCTACCCTAACTATCCCACACTAACACATATACATGGACTAAAACAATCTAATCTAAAAAATAAATAAATCTAATTCAAAACCTAAAACTTAATCGAATTTTCCTTTTTTATTATATAGAGTTCTAAATTCTAAAATTTAAATAGAGCAAAAATAAATTAAAATATTTAAACTAAAATCTATATAAAGAATTTAAATCTAAAAAATATTAACCCTAAGTCCTGATATCCAACGCATATAACTACAAAACTAAAAGAAACAAAATCGAATGGGTTGATCGTGTGCAGGTTTCGACGACAGTAGATGGAGGAACAGGTGGGTGGAGAAATATACACAGGTGTGGATCGGGCATATGGAAGAAATATGACTGCGTGAAGCTAGATGATGATGAGCTATGGGGTAGCACGTAGGTTTGGCAGCAAACGCATAGAGGAAGGAAAATCGAGCAAGGTAGAAGTTTGCTGAGAAGAAGAAGATGCAGTGAGGGAAAGGAAGAGGGAATGCTGCTGTCGGTGGACAAAATGGCAAGGGAGGAGCTGCGGATGAGGAAATGGATGAGGCGTAATGGAAACACGGGTTAGGATGTAGGCAAGAAGGGTTTCAATTTTTCTTTGCAGGCTGGCCACACTAAGGAGATCACGCGGAGAGCTGGAGCTGCGTGGGGAGAATAGTTGAGGTTGAAATGGATGGGGAAAATTTCACGTAAAAAAAAGAAATATGCAGGTGAAAGGATGGGATAGTAAGCAGCTGCATGGGGGAGAAATGAAATGAAAACTGTGTAGAACTTGAGGGGATGAGAAACAGGTGTTGCATGAAGAGAAGAGGGAGAGTTTTTTTTTTTGCTGCGTGAGATGAGCTGATAAATAATGCAAGAGTGTTGGGCGATGAGGGTGAGAGACTTGCGTGCAGGGATATGGAGCGCAGAGCTAGAATGAGCAGCGTGTGAGGATCTAGAAGACTGTGTGGGGGGCACAATGCGCAGTGGAATAGTAGCAGCGTGAGCAAGGTTTGCAGATGTGGCAGCGTAAACAGAGAAAATGGATTCACGCAGAAGTGTGGTATGGCTTTGGACAGCCCTGAACCTCTCTGAAACCTTAAAAATTTAACTCCCTTTGCTTCTGATGAAAACCCTGCAATAAATATCCAAATCTGAAAGTGACTGAAGCTAAAACCCTTAGATAGCGAAACAGTGCCCCTGTAAAAACTGGTTGTAAGGCCAGATCTTGCCCTCCAGGGCCTAGATCTGGCTTCAGGGCAAAATTATATCCTCAGCTCCAAAAAAATCCTGTAACAGCCAGAACAAAAATACCCAGAAATAATATATGCAAAAAACTAAAACCCTACAAATCAATTACAATATTTACAGATTTACGAGTCTAATCAGCCAGATTTGCCAATAATTCACAGTGATATTTTTCAGAATTTCAGATTTACTATGAGATACTTTAAAAAACCTCTCATGCATTCAAAAGATAAACCTAAATGATAAACCCAGGATGAAAACTGGCTGGGCTCTTCTAGAAAATGCTTTTCGGGAGTTGGCTGGTTCAGTGGAGAACTTCCACAAATGCCCGTTGATCCTTACAATCTAGGTTTTCCTGGACAGTTCACTTCAACTATCTATAAAGAGGGAAAAAACAGTAGTAAAATCCAAATCCAATGGAGATACCTGCCATTATTTTCAGAAAGTTTATTACCATTCAAACCCTAGTGAGTAAACAAGATACCTGTGTTCAACATCACTCTTCACCAAGTTATTACTAATGGCTGAAAATAAATTTATGTAGAAAATGAAGCAGCTTACAACATTTCAGGAGAGTAACACCAATGAGATTTCAACCCCAAAGTCTTTCTTTATTACACAAGAAAAAGTTTACAAGAGAGCTTTCTTCTGCACAAGACTCACAGATCGAATGATGTCAAATGACCCCTCATAACAAAGGAAAGATGTCTGAAGAAGGTAATAGAAGTTATTATACTCATGATAAAAGTAATGACTCATTCAATAGTGATGAAGACATTAGACTCCTCATGGCATATGAAAATAAGGATGTAGAAACAGAAGAAGTTACCAGATTAAAAGAACAGCTGGAGTCAGTAACCAGAGTAAGGGAGCAGTTGCAGGATGTAGTAAAAGATCAGAGCATAACAATTCAGAGACTTGAATCGAAGATCCTCTCTCTAAAAGAAGATCTTAAAGAATCAAAGAAGCAGAATAAAGAAGCTCTTGAAAAACAAGAACATGAAGTGCTCGAATTAAGGCAACAAGTGGAAGAAGGAAGAAAAGCTGAAGAAAACATAAGGAAGCAGTATCTGGAAAAGGAAGAATAACATCAAGTTGAGGTAAATATCTTAAAAGGTAAATTAGAAGAAAAGGATAAACTGTTATGATTTCAAGACAGTACTAAGATCTTGGATGATATTTTTAGTAGTCAAAGATCCCCTGCTATCAAAATTGGTCTTGGCTTTTATGAATTTGTTGAAGGTGAATCTAGCTCACAAGGTGAGGCAAGGAACTCTAATGAGAATTATGAAATGCTCAACAAGGAGATGAGAGGACAACCTCATCAACAACCAAGGAAAGAAATTCATCAAAGAAAATCTTTTACTCCTAGCTATGGAAGTGATAGACGATTATTTCCTCCGATGAATAATGTTGAATGTTATGTATGTCATAATCTTGGCATGTTGCAGCCAGATGCAGAAGTAGAATGGTTCAAGACCGTCACACAAGATCATCACATTCTAGGTACTTCAAGGGATATTGTTTTGCTTGCAATATGTTTGGCCACAAAGCAATTGATTGCAATAGAAGGAACATGAAACATGTAAGATGTTATGCATGTAACAAGTTTGGACATAAAGCAAGGGAATGCAGGAGCAAAATTCAAACTCCAAAGCAAGAGGATTATACATCATCACAATTCCAGGTATTGAAGAAGATAGAATTAGACAGAAAGGTGTGACATAACTCAGTTAGCTGACATAACAGACACAGGGGAAACTGAAAGTGTAGACCTTCAGTTTTCCAACTTGCATACGCTGATATTATGAAGATAAGTCGCGTATATACACGAGTTATAGGCTGTGTAGTCGTGTATATGGAGCTCTGAAGAAAAGCAGCAGAACAGACTCAGGAAATGGTTCTGTTGTGGTATATGATGCTTGGCACAGGCTCGGGGGGAGCATATGCTTCGAATAATGCATTGTTGGCATTATGGTTAGAAGTCCTTGGTGATGATGTTTATTGACACATCTTGCTACTGATTGTTGATTGATGTAGTGCCCACTCTAGTTTCCTGACTCTAATATGACACTATCTTACATACTTTAGTCTACCAGTAACTCAGGCTGAGGATCCAGAAACGTGACTCTGTTATCAGTGAATGAGATGGTTATGTATGTTCTCTATTAATATTATGATTACGATATAATTAATGGTTATGTGTACTCTCTATTGATATCATGATGGTGATAGTAGTAAAGGATAGACATGTTTCTATTGATGTTATAATGATGATAGCTTTGATCTATATGTATGGTTCCATTAAGGTTATGATGATGCTAATCATGATGGAGGTATCCCCTATGTTAGGTACTTACATTAATTTTGGTTCACAATGAACAATGATGTGAATGACTAGGTGATGGTAATAATGCTATTATGACAATGACTAACACTGAAAAACCTGGTTACTGATTATTATTGAGTATGGCAGGAAAACCACTAGAGGCACTCGCACATGACGAGTTGACGACACCTGGTTTGATGAAAATTTATTTTACTTTATCTTTGAAATTCTAATCGATTTTGAAACCTGCTATATATGTTTATCTATATTCTGATGATATGTTAATGGTTGCAGGCACAGATGAGTTGCTTGGCCGAATGACTCACATATGGGTGATGGGGTTGTACAGTTGGATGGAACTACATGGGAGGGGTGGGACAGAGTCCCTGATCTCACCCACTAGCACTCCCGCCGTGACTTGGGCTGGAAGGGTTGAAACACCTTCGCCTTGAAGATCACGATGC
>APFE030646399.1:48620-110667 GCA_000404065.3 Pinus taeda
TTTAATATTAATATTAAACTCAATATTATATTAAAACTCTTTATATTATTCAGATACCTAAACTTGCAACCATCTCTCAAGTTACAAGGAGGGAAAATTAGATAGAAATGTCTAAACCGGTCCTCGATGACAACCTTGATCTCTTTCTCTACCAGTTTGAAGTTTATTCTCGACAAACTCTTTATGAATTCCATGATAGAAATATCACCTTTGTCTTCAAGACATAGAACAATCTTATCTCACTGAAATAACTTAATAGGAGGTATGATATTTAACTTAATATCATGTAATATATTTAGCTTATATTAAATTTTTGATCGTAATATTATAAATAATTTATATGATAATAGTTATTAAATAATCATTATAAACGTAATAGTTAAACATTAATGATAAGTGTGAATAATTATTTCTTTCTACTTTAATTTTATAAATTAATAAATAATTAAATAATTATTATTTTTATATATATGTATTTTAATATATTAAATTTTTGTTTTTAAAGTAGAAGTTATGTGAACCAACCATCAAATTTTTACTTGTATCTATTTTTGTGCTAAGAAATCCATAAATAATGGTGGATAGTAGCTCATGGTATGTATGCTTAACTACTTACAAATCTTACGTGTTTTGGTGGAAATACTTGCTTAAATTATGGTAGGAAATAATTTTAAGTAAATATATTTATTTGTTTATATTAATCGATGCAATATATAAATTTTGAAAGAATTTTTTATTGAATTGACATTTAAATGTTTACACTCATTTATGAATACTACAACATCTCCCTTATCTTAAATTTTTATTGAATTGACATTAAAATGTTTACACTCATTTACAAACACTACATCTCCCCCATATTGGGATGTAGAGCGTCTCTTGGCACAATTACCATCAAACATTTTAATTTTCACACTTCCCACCCCAACAATCTTACAAGAAATGTTATTTCCCATAAGAAGAATTCCACCATCGACCTTTTCATACGAAGAAAACCAATTTATAAGTGGATACATATGATGAGAAGTGCTAGGACCCAACAACCAATCTTCGTAGTATTGAGGAACATTACTAATAGAAAAAACTTCATCAATCATACCTAAGCTTGATTCAATCAAGATTTTCCTCCTTTTTGGGCTCATATTTGGATTCCCGTCTTTTCCAACAATCCTTTTTGAGATGCTTAGTCTTGTTGCAATACCAATATATGAGTTTACTTTTTTTTTGTTTTTTGACTTTGATCTGGATGTACCTCTCAATTTTTCTCCTCTTTCCTTTGATTGACCTATAGCCATCATTTCTTCTAGTGAGGAGGTTTCAATACTTTATTTCTTCTCCATCTCTTCAGACAACAATGTTCCAACAACAACAAAAAATTCAGGAGTTTCAGTTGTACTAAAGGTAATAGATGTTACGAAATGATCCTATGTTTCAGGAAATGAACACAATAATGTAACTATTGAATCTTCAGTATTGATTTTAACATCCATCCTATTCAGTTGGAAAATAAGAGCATTAAACACATTCAAATGATTTGCAAATTTCGTACTTTCTTTCATTTTTAAACTGTATAATTGCATCTTCAAGTAGATTTGATTAATCAAGGACTTCATCATATAAAGGGTTTTTGAGATGGTCCATAGGCTTATTGTTGTTTCTTTTGCATTGATGCTAAACAAGACATCATCATCTAAACATAATCCAATTGTATTAAGGGCTCTAACATGAAGCTCCTCCCATTCTTCATTAGTCATTGTTGCAGGTTTTTTCCTCCTACCCCCTAATGCCTTTTGTAACCTTTGTATTAATAAATACCTCATTTTAAGTTTCCACCATTCAAAGTTGTTTTTACCATCAAAATTTTCAACTTCAAATTTAGTGTTCGTCACATTCGTCATCATCCTTTACACAATTTAAAAAAAATAAAGACACTCGCTTCTCAAATTTGAAACCCTATTTTGAAAATATTTTTAGAAACTACGTTTTATAATCTTCGTTTCTTAAACCGATATTTTAAGGAAATTGATTTGGAAAAAAAAAGAATAAAAAACCCATTTTTCAAACCCTAAAAAGCCCATTTTTTTTAATTTTATTTTATTAAGAGGGTGGTTTTGTTTCCAAAACAATTCCTTAAAATAAACTACAATTTTTTTTGGCGTAGTCTAACTTATAGGCAAAATGACCTTTTTCATAGCATTTTTCTGGTTAATTTTAATCAAAATTTGACAAAGTTTTTTAAAAAGTTGAGTTTAAGTTCTTTAATCTGTAGAATTCAAGTGCCCCATGGGTTTTTTAGGGTGTTGAATACATTTATGTATTCAAAAATGCAGTTTAAACAACAAAAAATCATGATATTGTTTGAGATTATATCACCGGATTCCGGTGAAAAGGCCATTTCATCTATAAGTTAGACTACACCATTTCTTTTTAAATTATACCTAATTTCTTATGAAGACTCAACTATTTAATATATAACAATATTCTCCTATGGATAAGATTTCAATCGTCCCCTTAAGAACCAAACTCCTTTTGTGGCTCAGATTTGCATGGAAAATGGATTAGGTTTGCTAGTATATTCTCTCTATCAACGACTTGCTTCAGTGGCTTCTATGCAGAGGAAACAACACAAGAAACTCGAAATTGCTCTCACCCACTTGATTTGCCTACCAAAAAACATGGCTCTATTTGAGCTTGATTGTCCAATACGAAATGTGGCTCCTCCTCGGATGTGGTTTGTCTCAATGTTGTTTGGTTTCTCCTCTTATTCCCTCCTTTAACAAATTGATATCGCACAGACTTAGCTCCCTTTGCACATGACTCGACTCTAAAACATCTCTTCCACACATGGTTAGGGTTTTCCTTATGTGGCTTAGCTCTATGGTGCAATCACACTTTCTTATCACATAGAGTCGACCTTCTTTTTCTATGTGGCTCTAGCCCAACTCATGGCTAGATCTCCCCAACTTGATTATGATACCACTTGTTGGTGTTATGGGTATGTTCAAGCATTCAATGACAAAGATTAATAATACAAAGTGATTTAATGTGGTAAAACCTTGATGATTTGTCAATGAAATATCCACATGCAAGGCAAGTTTTTTTTAATTATTATGAGGAAATAACAATCAATCTTACATGCCTCTTCTATCTCTTGATCTTCATAAATGAATTAGGCAGTGCTAGAACAATTTTGATAACTATCATTTGGTTTCGAAAACTAACACTGATGGAGTGACTGTAATAGATGATTTACTTAGGTAAACATGGTTTTTACATTTTCTTTCAATTAAATTGGTGTCACACACTAACCAAATGTCGGTGTCGAATGGTTTGTAACACTTATTGAAGCACACGAGGTGGAAATTTTTACTCGGGAAATATAATATAATGTTTTGGAGATTGTTAGTCTTGACATCCACTTTTAGTACATCTGTAAGCTCAATGCAAACACAATTCAATATATGGGTTCCTCGTTCCTTACCCTTCTTGGCATATTCGCTAAGATAATAACATATTACAACAATAAATCCTGGATGTAGCAACCGATCTTAGTTAACTTGTGAAGCCAAGTCAAAACTGAAACAATAATGTCTACTGGATAATCACTTTCTACTTTTTAGCATGTACTTGTTTGTCCACAACTATTCTTGTGTTGATGTATTTTGGTACTCATATTTTTTTTTCCTACCCAAATTTTTCCTCGACTTGGTTATTTTTTCAAGAAAAATGTGTGGAAACATTTTTCACCCACACTCTGCATTAAGATTTCCACATTTTCGACACTTATTCATTTTCCTTGATGTTCTAAGAGATTCATTAGTTATTTCCCTACACATCTATCCTTCCATACACACCATGTCTTGCACATCATTCTTAGTCATTTTCCTTCGTGTGCAGAGAGTTTCATGAATTACTCCCCCACACATCCATCCTTCCGCACACACTTTGTCCTACACATCATTTCTCTCGCACTACCATATCTCTACACAACATGCTATAACTTACCATATCTCTCCACTTCTATTCCACAGTGAAAAAACTAATCATCTACTCCTTTCGAGGCTAATTTAAAGCTCGTTTAAGGAAATTTTATAATCGAGGTGGAATAAGATTCTTGATATTGTATTAGATCAACCCTATCTAGCTCCACCTTAATATCATTTTATGTGAATTATCCGTGTGTCATGTCCTATCCTTGTAATATGGGGATTACCTAACTTATTGCCTTGACAATTTATTACATGAATTACTTTCTATGACACCTCTTTATGAATAGCCATAAGCAATTAACTTCCACTATCATTCTCACATGGCCATATAAAGTTGGTGCTTGAAAAGACGATATTCTATTAATGTTTAATGTAACTCAAGGATTTAACATGTAAGACTTCTATTGAGGCATTATTGATCTGCCACACATCTATAAAATACATTAAGTGAATGAGTAGTATGACAACTAAAGGAATAAAGGAGTCAATTTGTGGAGACATAACCAACTCCTTGCCTAGAAAAGGCAAAAGTTTCCATTGGTCCATTTCATATCAATGGTACTTAAGCTTAGCACCAGACGAGAGACAAACATAAAATTTGGAACAAAAGGCTGGAAAATGCTGCATCCATTCTAGAAGTCTTTGACTTCAATAAAATAGTGCACTCGTGTGCAAGACAATTTGATTTAAAGACTAGAACTATTCGGCTCAATTCAAAAAAGAATTTGGTACTTCTTACTCCCAAGGCCTTTAGAAGAATTTTGAAGTTTCCTGAGCCAAATAGGAAGCTTGAGCTCACTGAAGTCAACTCTTTCTTACACTCGCAAGGTGATGGGATGAATACCTTACAAGGATTTACATTGCCTTCTACACCTATCCATTGTCCAGTCTAATCTTCTTTAGATTAGAATTTGTTTAATTAATCTATATTCTTGCCGAGCCATATAGATATTTCTATTGGATATTTGCTCAATTTATGGGGTGTGAATCAACTGCAACAATTCATTGGTCAATACTATATATTTTGCATTTTTATTTCAAAAGAGATTTTGTTTTTTATTAGGGGGAAGTAATCTCCAACGAGATTTCATATTAGTTTGTCAATTTCCTTAAAACCCACAAATTCTATATGATGGCCTACCTAGTAATGGTGATATTTCCATGCAATATCTTCCAATGATGACCTTCTAAAAAAATATGAACTCAGGTACATAACCGACTCAATTATGGTATCCTAACTTGTGGAAACATAAGGACCCGTTCCATTTTTATCAAGTTCATGATCATTTTGTTCATGAATTTAATCATATGTTAATAGGGCAAGAGCCCAAGTGGATTTATGATGAAAGAACATAGTTTATGATAATAAAAGGGAGATATGACAAGCGAGAGGACAACACCCTCATCAAAATATATGGATTTCAAGGCAAAACCTTATTGCTCTCAAAGTTCATCCTTGATAGACAATGTGTTGTTGAAGTATGCAGATAGTACCACCCATGGTTGATTTTGTTTGAGAGAAAAAAAAAAGGAAAAATAAATTCATTACACTCCCCTTTACTATAGGAGAAACTGTTGTAAAAAATTATGCCCATTTTACAAAAATTGTTGAATTATTAAAACCTTTTAATTTGACTGAAGCCAAATCCATCCAAAGATTTGACGCTCACAATATATTTCTAGTCATTTAGCATCTAGGAGATATGCAAATTTTTTTACAAGGATTTCAAAAGAAATTGGATATAACCAAGTCTCTAGAATACCTACCTCGGCCTCCATGTTACTACTGAAGCAAGCACTAACAACGAGGGAAAAACAAAGCATAGAGAGGAAAGGTCCACTGGTTCTCACCCTACTCAACTATCCCAAACTAGTCGAAGCTCCTCTTATACATAGAAGAAAATAGAAAAAATTGCGATAAGAGTAGATACAAATGACCAACATTCTGGTGATGGTGATGGGGAGGAGTCACCTTCTCATGTTTCTCTTGAGAAGTCACATGAAGTCTCAACATCTAAAAGCAAAAAAGGGTCGCAAAACACAAAAGAACTTATAGATATGGAGGTAAACAACACTATAGCCCCAGAATGGGTGATGACTAGAATGGATGAAGCTCAAATATTGGTGAAGAGTTGGCCATTGAAGAGCCTACCTCATTTGAAGAGCATTCCTTGACCATGCAGGGCACTCATTATGACAATTCCACCAAAAAACTGCAATTTGAAAAGGTGCAAATACAAAAGTAAAAAGTAGTGAGTCAAGTAAAAAGTGAAATCAATGTCTTAGGATTTGTACCTTCCAGAGTCTTGAAACTACATCAGATCACAGGGGATGCTCTTTCTCATTCTGTAATTGAGCAAAAGTTGAAAATTTAAGATTTAAGAGAAGAATATATGAGCTTGATGAAGCTCTTGACGTAACACCCCTATGTAAATTTTTTTGCAACTTTGGTCAAATTCCACCTTGGACAACTCAAATGACCGAGATAATGATTGCATTAGATTCCTCTTTTCGAGAGAACCAAAATCGACCTAAATATCACTGAATTTGGTCAAGCAGAAGTTGAGTTATGAATTATTTTATTCATACATGTATTATGGAATGGGTCGGCCCTAACCACATGGGTAATTGCTTAACCCCAAGTGGACCCTCATGAAAGCTTATAAATAGAAGAGTGCTCAAGACACATTCGATCAAGCCATCTTCTCTTCTCTTATTGTCTTGGTTCGCACAGGTCTGTCGGAGGAAAGTTCACACAAGGGTCCGCAATCTCAGGGTCAAAGCTCGCATTGATATAGGGATTTCTAGCCCTGGACATTGGCACAAAACTAGTCATTTTAGCCCCTAAACACTAGCACACAAGCCTATGAGAGTGTTCATAGAGCCATAGACACTGGCACAGAAGCTTATGATAACATCCAGGGTTCCAGAGGCAGATCTAGAGGTGTCGGTCCCTGGATGCTCACACAAAGTGGTCCTGAGAGAGTCCGGGAGGTCTTGGATGCATGCACAGTAACTATAAGAGAGTGTTTAGGGATTTTGAGCAGATATGGTGAGTTGGTCTCCTAACACATGCACATAATGGTGTGGGAGTGTCTGGGCTACCATAGACGTTGGCATATAGTTCACAGAGAGCGTCCAGGTCTGCTACAAACGCTCGCACAACTCCTCCTCCTTGTGTCCGAGACTCAAAGATGAGATTTAAGTATTCCAAAGTTTCCGCCCAGTGTTCAACGGTGTTCGGCACAATGAAAACAATATCCAACAATCATCTATAGTCATTGACAACGTATTACAGTCATCAGAATCAGGGTTTTGTTTTCAAGCATGATTAGATATGTTTCATGGATATCATAGTTGTTTTGTTGCATAGATAAAGTTATGGATCACTATGCTCATTTTTGCTTAATCATTTGATGATGATCTAAGAAGAATAAGATTTTTAAGGGTTTTCCCCATAGTGGGTTTTTCCCTAGTCTCAAACCAATCCTGGTGTCTCTATGTGTGTGCATGCTTTTCTTTGTAGTGCCCGCTCTAGTTGACTGACAGTGATAAACATTTAATTAGCCATAATGCCCACACTTTATTGTTTGAGGACCTCAGGTTGAGGATCCAGACACATGACACTATTATTAGCGATTGAGATATTCATGGTTGTGATGTTTATGAATGCTTTCCATTGATATTATGATAGCATGAATGGTTATGTATATTATCTATCAGTATTCTGATGATTGCAACATTAAATAGTTAAGTTTGGTCTCTATTTGAATATTATGATGAGGGTAGTAAAGAATATGTATGCACTCTACTAAAAGCATAATGATGATAAATTTGATGGATAGGTATATTTCTATGAAGTTACGATATTGATAGCTTAATGAATATGTATGTTTCCATTGATGATTATTGATGATAGCCATGAGGGATGTGTCCCCTATGTTACCTACTTTCTTTAGTTCAGACTTACAATGGACAATGTTGTGAATGACCAGGAATTGTTAATGATGCTATTATGATAATGACTAACATTGAGAAATCTTGTTACTAATGGTTATTGAGTATGGCAGGAAAACATCAGAGGCACTCACATATGACATGTCGATGACACTTGGTTTGATGAAAAATCATATTATTTTATCTTTTAAAGTCTAAGTCGATCTTGAAATCTGCCATATATGTTTAACTATATTCTGATGATATGTTAATGGTTGCAGGCACAGATAAGTTGCTTGACCGAATGACTCACATATGGGTGGTGGGGTTGTACAGGTGGAAGGAACTACATGGGAGGGGTGGGATAGAGTCCCTGATCTCACCCACTAGCACTCCTGTCGTGACTTGGGCTGGAAGGGTTGAAACACCTTCGCCTTGAAGATCACAATGCCATGAGGGTAGGTCCCAAAGTTGGGTCGCTCATGAGGATTTTACTGGGGGGCGTGCATCAAGGCGGATTCCTTGATCCCCGGCACCATTAGTCTCACTATAACAGGCAACATAAGAGATGATAGTGGTCTATGATGTTGCACTATACTTTCCCCTCATAGTCACTGGATGCTTGAAGGGCAAGTGGTGTGGCACCCTTGGAACTTCAAGGGAAATTCTTGAAGGGCACGACCAACTTGGCACCCTTGGCATCACAATTAAACTATTAGGTGTGGCACCCTTGGAACTTCTAGGGAAGTCTTGAAGGGCCCAACCAAACTTGGCACCCTTGGAATCATTAAAAAAAATAAATAATAATAAATAAATATAAGTAAGGAATGAAAACTAGGTAAATTTACATCAAGGGAAAATGATGATTAGAAACCAAGGTAATTAAATAAACAAAATAAAACTTGGAATAAGGAGGATCATAGGAAGAAATAAAATAGAGTACCTTAAAAACTCTACCCTTCCCATGTTGGAAAATACTAGGTGATTTAATTAGGTAAAAGGGGAAAGACGAACATAATTGTAAGGATAAAGATTAATCCCAAACTAATTAAACCTAATTAAGAAAAGAGGAAGGTGAATTAAAATAAGAATAATAAATTAAATTTAGAGAAATGTAGAGAAGCTCCTTGTGGCATCAACCAACATAAGAATATCCATTTAAGAGATAACCTGAGTTAAATTAGGGAGTAGATTGGGGATAAAATCTTGACTCATTAATTGACTTCAAGTAATAAACACAATTTAAGGAATAAAAGGGGGGGAATAAATAGACAACTAGGAGAAGAAATAGGAATCTTGTGAGGTGAGGAAAATATTAGTTTTAAATAAAAATTTAAGTAAATAATTTTGGGTGATCCTTGATGAGAGAGTGACACATGGGTAGGTGAATAATCAAGCTATTAAATTAAAAAAAAAATATTATAATTATGCATGACATGCCAAGTGTCATCTATGAGGGCTCTTATAAAAGAAGGGGCAAGCCATGGGAGAGGGGACTTTTGGAACCCTAGTGTTGGATGGATGATATGATATCAGAGCAGTGATTACGAAGCTATAGTGAGTTTGGTGAGGTAGAGGATTTTTAGAGAGGGGACTCTTGAGCCAAGGTGTGCTTTCCTCTGCCAGCTAGAGCCTGCCTCCATTGTACAACCCCATTGCAGCTCGGGGGTCCGCGGGGAAGAAGAGTACCCAAGGAGTAGGCTGGGAGGTTAACCGGTGGGTTTTCGCATTCGGATCAAGTGCGTCATCATTCACTCGCAGAAGCGACCGGCAACAAGGGAATACTAGTAACAATAGAGCAAGCGGAGTTTCGCCTTCTGGTGAACGGTACATATGTATTTTATTACTAATTGATCTTAGTTTAAAGTATGTAAATGTTATGTTATGTTCCTAAAATGAGTGTCAGCAATGTGTGTGTTGAATAAATTTGAATTCTCAATGTGTTTCCTCTCTGGTCGTATTTGCTGTTTAAAAAAAAAAAGAAAAAAAAATGTATATAGCATAAATCGGGTCCTTACATTTGGTATCAGATCTATGTTCAACCCTTGAGACCTATCAGCCCATGCATGCATGACTAGTTTGTATGAAGACCTCAGATCCTATATTTTCATGAGCAGAAGGAGGCAAGCAGCCGAAAAGGTTTTCTGAGAACATATTTGCTAGCTCTTCCTGTAGAGATTCATTAATCTTATTCGAACCGACCTGAATAAAGCAAAATGAATACAATTTCCCTTTTCAATTAAAATCTGAAAATCCAGGGGGGCATAAGTTTCCCTTTCGATATCTTATTTCCACCTCACATCAATAAATTTTATACGATTTTAACATCTTTAAAAATTAAAAGAATCAAGAAGGCATCCAGGTGATAAAGCCACGTCCAATATAAAATCTCCTCGGTGGATCCTTTAAATCCAGCTACCCAACGCGGCGAAAATAACGCTGACTGGACTGGGCTACACTGTAATCACAAATTCCCTTCCGTTTAGATTTCAACTCGTTGACCTACGAGTATTTTATCGATTTAAAATTTTACATAGCCTTGATAAGAAGAACATAAGTTACTGAATTTGGAGAACACCCACCCACCCAAAATTTTCATTCTCTACTCTCGCCACCCACGCACGGTTTTCTTCTTAAGATTGCAGATTAAATTGTAGCCCCAACCAGCCAACTAAGTGGACACCTTCCTCCATCGCTCTTTTCATTCTTGGCATGATTCTCTCTCTATTGGGCCTCAAATTGATCTCTGTTCATCTTGCTCTGGAACTCAAAATTTTCATTATCTGGGATAAATTTCTCATTTTTTGGGTTTTGGGATCGGAAGGAAGGATCAGGAAAGTACAGTATGGATTTCGCTACAGACGTTTTCATTCCAGAGGATTATGTCAAAAGCCGCTACAGGAGGACGAACGGTAGAACTGAATCACCTTACAGTAATGAACACAAGTCTCAGAGCCCTGCTCATCACATCAATCACAGTAGGGACTTTGCCTCAAACTTATCTTCGGCTAGATGCACTAGTACTATTTCTGATAGCGCAAGCAGAGGAGGATCATGGAGTCTGGAAATCATTATTCTGAATTGTCTCACACCATAAAATTGATTTCATATCCAATGTAGCTTAAGCAAGCAAGCAAGAAGAAGGGGGCATCGCCCACTGTGATCCCATTATCTTATTTTTACAATTTAATTTTATTGAATTCATCAGTTTTATATGAATTTCATACCCAGCCCCTTTTAACTTTGTGTAAAATCTTTCTTATCTCCAGTTATTGAATGAAGCCAATGGCTAATAGCTGGCTTGCTGACCTGAAGATCTTCGTCCATGACCCTGTATGTATGTATTTATTCGCTCTTTGTATTCTTCTGTTGTTATTGGTACCGGGGTCTTCTGTGATGTCATAACGGATATTCTATATGTAAACTGTGTCAAGTTATGTGACACTTCGCATTGCAATCCCTTGAACCCTTAGTTCAAAACATGGGTAAGATTTATTCACCATACACTTGATTAACTTGCCTTGGCGTTTGTCCTTTTTATTGCATTGTTTTATAGCTCTATATAAAAAAAGAATTGAAATGAGTAAGCATATTTCTATTAAGAACTAAGGAAAACATTATCATAAGGTATAACTGCAAACAGATTTTAAATATGGTGATTCACTTTCTTTGATTTTAAAGTGTTTATGGAGAGCTTGGGAAATAAATGGTCCTTTCTTCTCTATATAAAGAAAATGTGTTCACTTTTGAAAAAGAATGCAACTGGTTATTAAGCTTAAATTCCTTCCATGTGGGATATTTACTCCGTATGGTTGAACTTTGACAATAAGGAGCTGATTAAATGTATACCAAACTTTCCTCAATGTCCAGGAGTTTAGACATTCAACAATTCAAAGTTTCTAATCAGTCCATGTTTCAAACCCTGTTTAGAGGAGGAAAATGTTACAATAAGATATTAAACTTGGCTCAAAGTTTTAAACCAATCAATGTTTCAACCTTTCTATTCAGTCAATGTTTCAACCCTGCTTAGAACAGGAAAATGGTGCAATAAGACATTAAACTTGGCTCAAAGTTTCTAATCAATCAATGTATAAAACTCTGTTTAGGATAGGTAAATGGTCTCAAATTCTGTTTAGGATAGGAAATTTGTCCAATAAGATACGAAACTTCTTCTTATAGTAAAACTCTAATTATCCTTGAAAATGTTACCTAATTCAGATCCAATTTATTACCCAGTTGAAATTCCATTTGCTATATGTTGAGCTTATTCCTGATTTTAATACCCATTAGAGGTTTGAATGACAACTTTGGGCGGTATAATTGCCACAGAGAATTGCATATATAAGAAGTTGGTTAGTTTTTATTTGTAGCATTATACTAGATAAATCATCATACCTGTTATTGGCGTTCAGCCATTTTTGTGTGGTATTCAAAACTCTACACATGTACTTGGAGTATTGGCAATCCAATTTTTGGAATGAAGATTTTGGTAGTTAAAGTTTAGGATGATATTTTTAATCACAAAGTTAGGTTCCAATTTAGTCCTGAAAGTACAACGTAGTTTAATATTTCATTCAAGATGCATTCCAAGTTATTGTAACCACCCGAGTTCTTAAATGAGATCCTCCTAGGGTTAAACACTCTTAAGAAGGTTATTAAAATTCAGATTCTACGTTCAGAATCATTAAAGTATTTTCGATATTAAGTTATTGTGGAACTCTGATGAAGATCAATGTAAATATTTATCTATTCAGAAAGGATTCCTCATGCTGTAAAATATACCAATGATTTAGCTTCCTTTAGATGTCTGCAAAATAAAACTTTGCTTTCAAATAATTAAAAAAAAATTTATAAAATATAAATTTTCTTTCAGGTTTATCGAGAGGAGTAGACTTCATGAATAGTTTGTTATGGAAATAAATGTGATTGTTTTATTTAGAATTAGAGATAAGACTTATTAATATTGATGTAATCGAGAGTGATAAGATAAGGAGATTTTGTTGTTAAGATCTTTGGAAGAAATAGGAGGTTTCTGTTTGCTATTATTAGAAGAATTAATAGTGAAATTAGAGGAGCGAGAAGAAGGATGTGTGTGGGTTTTTGGATAGAGCGAGAGCTCAGAAAATATGTAGACTGCGTGTTATGTGTAATGGAAGTCGATTCTTTTATGTAATTGATTAAAAAGCAGAGATTTTGTTTATGAATAAATTTCATATTGTGTGAGTCAATGTATGAGAATTCGGGAGAACTATGTGTCGATTTCTCTAAGTGATGACAGAAGTGGTGTTGATCAGTGTTTTATTTTCGTTGTAAAGATTTCTGTGGAGAAAATCTGAAATAGTGAGCCTGTGTGTGTGAAATTTCATTACCCAGAAAACTATGAAATAAACCCTTTTCAGAGCGTTGTTTTGCTGTGCAAGTCAGAGCGTTGTTTTGCTGTGTATTCGATTTTTAAATAGTTGTGGACTGTGTTATGTTAATTTTAAATTGCAAGATTCCGTGTCGACGTCAATTCTGGCGTTGTTTAAATCTGTGAGTATACAAGCTGTTAACACAAAGAATTGAATTAAATCGCGGTTGGAATCAGTAAGCGGACTTAAGTAAAACTACCTCTCCATTTTGAAATAAATCGGTTCTGAAGATATCGTAACGATTTTGGAAATTGAGTCGGATCCGGCAGTTTCGCAATCGGAGCATAGTAAGTGTCAAACTCTTGTGGCATATCGAATTCAACGTGGCAAATAAATTCGATATTGGGTCAATCAGCGTCGGGTGGCAATCCATAATGTTGCGTTTTGAAAAATAGCAATTGGAATTCACTGATTAATAATACATCGGAGCATGGAGAGGGATCCACATCGTTCCATATAACGATGGATCTGGAGGCGAAGTGTATTTAAGTTGTTTGATATGGATCGGATCCAGTATAAGCAATCGGATGGGAAACCTAAAGGTGAAAGCATATTGCAAATACGATGGTTGATTTCCAATTGAACCACAGCGATTCCGGTCAAATCGCATCGGGACTGTCAAATAATAAAACAGATTTGATATTAAAACAGCTCGACTTCCGATTTCCGATTACCGATTACAATCACATCGGAGTTCCAATTGTTTTGCATCAGAACGGTGATCTCCGATCTCCGATCTTTGAGTGAATCGGATCGGAGCAGCGGATTTTGTTTTGAAATCAGAGTTGGACATAGATTGGGATTGCCGATTGATATATATATCGGTGTATGACCAGAGTTTGGAGCGTTTTTGAACAGTGAAATGGAAATCGATCCGAATCACTGGATCACGTGATTTGGGGCAATTAAAATTCTGTTCGATCATTATTTTCCAGAGTTTAAACTGGTGGAGAAGGTAAATTAAGGCGTGTCAAATCGTCGGCATGAGCAGTGTTAATCCAGCTTGGTATGCTGACAGAGAAAAGACGCAAACAACATTGGTACCTTGGTTCTTACACATATCAATGTGTGTGTTGTGGCGCCATAGGTCGAGGGTTGCTACATTTTGCCATATTTCATTATGGAGAATTACTGATTCTAATTCCCAATACGCAAATAATGTTAGTTTGTGACAGATCTCTGTAACAATGTTACTTGTCAAAGTTTGTTTTGAATTTTATCTATGTATAATCTAGGAGCATAGACACTGCATTCATTGAACTTTGGGCATAAAATTCGAAACTCGACGCATTTAATTAGCAGTTCCACAAATTCGATGAGGTTTGACCAATTTAGTTCATGTTTCAACTGAGTTGTTGTTTGGTAATTATTTTTATACAACCCCCAGGTGCTCTGTATTGCTAGATATGTAGTACATTTTTGAAAGGGTTTTCTCTGTCGTGTGCCTCTACGCACGCTAGCTCATGGATGGGTCACAAAATATCTGAAAACTATTGCTCACACTTGTTGGTCTGGTTGGGCCTGGCTGCATATTGGTCCTTACACTTGGTAGTACGCGATGTTATAGACGAAAGAAGAGGCCCACCTGGCAGAGAGGGAACGATTCTTTGGAATATTATGGTTCTGTTAGACGTGTACTACAACGATATTTATTTGGCCTCCTTAAGTAGCGACCCGCTGGAAATCCTTCCACTTCATACGGAATTGTAGCTGCTGGGTCCCAACGGATGTGTTTGTTAAGGATCGACGATGCTGAATCTTCCAAGCGCACGAGAATTCAGGATGATGACAGTTATATAACAAAAAAAAAGGAAGGAGGTTAAATTATTAATTATTTAGGAGGTTAAATTATTAATTACTTTTAATTGATATAATAGTAAAAGTGTTAAAATAAATACCAAATTTTTTCAAAAAAAAAAAATCTTACTTAAAAGACTATTATGTTATTGGTCATTCAATCAGGAAAAGGATAAAATCTAATTTATTTTTAAAAATTAGCTTTATATTTTAATGTGGGTAGAGTTTAAATAGATCTAGATTGATTTAAATGTTAATTATAATTATAATTATAGTTACTAATTTATTTATTTTTAAAATATTTTAATTAATAATTGTAAATCCTCAGTGATGTGATTCACGTTGAGTTCCGAGGTAATATGTTTGCAAGTGAGAGAAACTCTGATTTGCAATGACAGTCATAAGTTTAATTTATATCATAGTTTGCGGGTTGAGATAATGTGTTATCAGGAGAGACTGCGTAATAAGTTAATAGTGATGATAGATTCGTAGTTTTAATTGCACTAAGAGGTGTTCTCCATTCACAAAGGTACTAGGTTTCCATTGGAAACACTGCTTGTAATTTAAAACACTGAAAGGCTATAATGACATTTACAGTCTTATGGTGAATAAATTCCTTATAAGGTAACTGCTTTTTAATATACGACTAATTTTGTGATCTTGCAATGAAAAGGGCTTAGGCGCATATTGTGGCATCACAAATCTGAGAATTGAGTTTTAATTTTTATTTAACACTTCTGTTGTATTAAAATGTTTGCTATTTTGCTTAAATTTTGTTTTCGTATTCCTTCAAAAGTTCAGATAGAACATTTCAATAATGTATCGGAGGAAATGATGGCAGCTGAAAGTAATTGTTGGATACGGAACAGTATAACAATATATGGAAGTATTAACACAGGAGGACAGGCGGAAGTTGAAGACCCAGGCAGTGAACTATGATTTAGGGGCACCAAAAGAGGAAAATGAGAGTCAAAATCAATAAAGGTATTTAGTATTCCACAATTGTGCTTGATCAAGTTTTAAAATGTGCGTCCTTGACGTGTAGATCTACCTACAGATCATCCTGTCAAACAACGCTGATTCATTTTAATGAAGTCAAAATTGTGTTTTCAACCTTCATATACAGTATTAAGTTATCATTTTACTGCACATTAACTGTGGTGACATTAATTAATCAATCAGCAGTGCTGCATTAGTTCTAGGTGTGATATTACATACCAGTAGTTTCATACTCGATTAGCATTTTAATAATGTTCTCATATTTGGATACTATATATAGGAGGATGAGAGGAACCATATCAACTGGATTGAAAAGACCAGAGCTGTGAGTAATAACTTTTAAGCATGTATTTGACTTTTGAAGTTTTAAGTGTAGATTTTGTTAAGTAAAATCTCACTTTAATGTTCTTTGGTAAATGAACATATATAAATTCATGTAATCATTTAGTTTAATGTTCTCTTCTAAATGAAGATATATGAAATCATATGATCAGTTTTTAAAATTCATGAGAAAATTAGTATTTAATGTTTTGTTACTGAAAGTGGTATTTTTGTATGATCATTACGCATACACTTTTTCAATCGATACTTTTCGTTTATGGTTTTCTCTTCGGAAACCTGTCACAAATGCATTTTAAAGGATAATTTGGGGCAGATTATTAATAAAGGAATTACTAAGCTTGGTTAATGATGATGATGCTAGTCATGATGGAGGTATTCCCTATGTTAGCTACTTACATTAGTTCTGGTTCACAATGAACAATGATGTGAATGACCAGGTGATGGTAATAATGCTATTATGACAATGACTAACACTGAAAAGCCTGGTTACTGATTATTATTGAGTATGGTAGGAAAATCACCAGAGGCACTCACACATGACGAGTTGACGACACCTGGTTTGATGAAAATTTATATTATTTTATCTTTGAAATTCTAATCGATTTTGAAACCTGCTATATTTGTTTATTTAAATTCTGATGATATGTTAATGGTTGCAGGCATAGATGAGTTGCTTGGCCGAATGACTCACATATGGGTGATGGGGTTGTACAGTTGGATGGAACTACATGGGAGGGGTGGGACATAGTCCCTTATCTCACCCACTAGCACTCCCGCCGTGACTTGGGCTGGAAGGGTTGAAACACCTTCGCCTTGAAGATCACGATGCCATGAGGTCAAGTCCCAAAGTTGGGTCGCTCATGAGGAACCTAATGGGGGGTGCGCATCAAGGCAGATTCCTTGATCCCCGGCACCATTAGTCTCACTATAGCAAGCAACATAAGAGACGATAGTGGTCTATGACGTTGCTTGGATTAGGAACAATTTCGAGTAGTAGAAAATGAATAATTGTAGTAGTCGTAGAACTGGGGCCGTGCTCTGCCTGTAATACAACCAAAACAACCTGGTTATATATATATATTGTAGTGCCCACCCTAGTTTCCTGACTCTAATATGACATTATCTTGCATACTTTAGTCTATGAGTAACTCAGGCTGAGGATCCAGAAACGTGACTCTATTATCAGTGAGTGTGATGGTTATGTATGTTCTCTATTAATATTATGATTACGATATAATTAATGGTTATGTGTATTCTCTATTGATATCATGATGGTGATAGTAGTATAGGATAGACATGTTTCGATTGATGTTATAGCGATGATAGCCTTGATCTATATGTATGGTTCCACTAAGATTATGATGATGCTAGCCATGATGGAGGTATCCCCTATGTTAACTACTTACATTAGTTCTGGTTCACAATGAACGGTGATGCGAATGACCAAGCGATGTTAATTAATGCTATTATGACAATGACTAACATTGAAAAACCTGGTTACTGATTATTATTGAGTATGGCAGGAAAACCACCAGAGCCACTCGCACATGACGAGTTGACGACACCTGGTTTGAAGAAACTTTATATTATTTTATCTTTGAAATTCTAATCGATTTTGAAACCTGCTATATATGGTTATCTATATTCTGATGACAGGTTAATGGTTGCAGGCATAGATGAGTTGGTTGGCCGGATGACTCACATATGGGTGATGGTGTTGCACAGGTGGATGGAACTACATGGGAGGGGTCGGACAGAGTCCCTGATCTCACCCACTAGCACTCCCACCGTCACTTGGGCTGGAAGGGTTGAAATACCTTCGCCTTGAAGATCACGATGCCATGAGGGCAGGTCCCAAAGTTGGATCGCTCATGAGGAACCTACTGGGGGGCACGCATCAAGGCGGATTCCTTGATCCCCGGCACCATTAGTCTCACTATAGGAGGCAACATAAGAGACGATAGTGGTCTATGACGTTGCATGATATTTTCCCCTCGTAGTCACTGGATGCTTGAAGGGCAAGTGGTGTGGCACCCTTGGGATTTCAGGGAAATTCTTGAAGGGCATGGCCAACTTGGCACCCTTGGCATCATAATTAAACTGTTAGGTGTGGCACCCTTGGAACTTCTAGGGAAGTTCTTGAAGGGCACAACCAAACTTGGCACCCTTGGCATCATAAATAAACTATTAGGATAATAAATAAATATAAGTAAGGAATGAAAACTAGGTAGTTACATCAAGGGTAAATGATGATAAGAAACCAAGGTAATTAAATAAAAAATAAAACTTGGAATAAAGAGGATCATAGGAAGAAGTAAATAGAGTACCTTAAAAATTCTACCCTCCCCATGTTGGTAAATAGTAGGTAGATTAGGTGGTTTAATTAGATAAAAGGGGAAGACAAACATATTGTAAGGATAAAGATTAATCCTAAACCAATTAAACTTAATTAAGAAAAGAGGAAGGTGAATTAAAATAAGAAAAATAAATTAAATTAGGAAATGTAGAGAAGCTCCAATGTGGCATTCAACCAAACATAAGAATATCCCTCTAAGAGATAACCTGGTTAATTTAGGAAGTAGATTGGGGATAAAAATCTTGGACTTCATTAATTGACTTCCAAGTAATAAACACAATTTAAGGAATAAAAGGGGGGAATTAAAGAGACAACTAGGAGGAAAGAAATAGGGAATCTTTGAGGTGAGCGAAATATTAGTTTTAAATAAAAAGTTAAGTTAAATAATTTGGTGACCCTTTGATGAGAGGTGACACATGGGTAGGTGAATAATCAAAGCTATTAAAATTAAAATATATATATATATATATATATTATAATTATGCATAACATGCCAAGTGTCATCTATGAGGACTCTTATAAAAGAAGGGGCAAGCCATGGTAGAGAGGATTTTTTTTGGAACCCTAGGGTTGGATGGATGATATGATATTAGAGCAGTGATTACGAAGCTATAGTGAGTTTGGTGAGGTAGAGGATTTTTAGAGAGGGGACTTTTGAGCCAAGGTGTGCTCTCCTCTGCCAGCTAGAGCCTGCCTCCATTGTACAACCCCATTGCAGCTCGGGGGTCCGCGGGGAAGAAGAGTACCCAAGGAGTAGGCTGGGAGGTTAACCGGTGGGTTTTCGCATTCGGATCAAGTGCGTCATCATTCACTTGCAGAAGCGACCGACAACAAGGGAATACCAGTAACAACAGAGCAAGCGGAGTCTCGCCTTCTGGTGAACGGTACATATGTATTTTATTACTAATAGATCTTAGTTTAAAGTATGTAAATGTTATGTTATGTTCCTAAAATGAGTGTCAGCAATGTGTGTGTTGAATACATTTGAATTCTCAATGTGTTTCCTCTCTGGTCGTATTTGCTGTTTAAAAAAAAAAGAAAAAAAAATGTATATAGCATAAATCGGGTCCTTACAATTGACCAAGAGAATGGATTGCAGGTTAAGATGCTTATGGTGTAGATCATATGGTGTATGATAGTTGCTGATAACTATCATGGTCATGTTTAGGTCCTTGGTCTTTGTGAGTCATATGATGTATTTTGTTACCCACTATGCATGGATGGATGATGTAATGGTTCTTGTTGTTGAGTCATGTATAAACAATTGGTATATCTCCACTTGGTTGGGTGGATGAGTCTAAAATGGTGTATTCCCACTTCGTTGGGAGATTGATGTATGTATAGAGTCATGTTATGCTTTTGCAGACCTTGCATGTGCTCAGGGGGAGCATGGACGGATTGGTACATCTTGGCATGTACAAAGGGGGAGCTCAATCAAAAACTTCAGCATGTACTCAGGGGGAGTATGGACAACAGAATGTATATCAAGGAAGAGAATATCTTGGTCTGCCCTTTGCCCTTGATGTCAAAGGGGGAGAGTGACTTGGTGTGGTTGTTGCCATCAAGTCCAAAGGGGGAGATTGTTGGCATTATGATACAAGTGTTGTCTTTGATGGCAACTCACTCAGAGGTATGATACAAGTGTTGTCCTTGATGGCAACTCACTCAGATGACAGATCATAGTGCAGCAAGTCAAGAGAGAGGTACACACAGGTTAATCTTGATGAAAGTGCGTATACACGCGGGTTAGTAGAACAAAAGGCACGTATACATACACACGCAGGTTCACAGAAGGAAAGGCACGTACATGTTGGAAAACTAAGTTTTGGTTCGTGATATTTGGTCTGTGGTATTTGGTCCATGGTATTTTGGTATTGGTCCATGGTATTTGGTTCGAAGTGTTGACCCCAGGTATTGGGTCCAAGGTATTGGTTCTACATGGTTTTGGACCATGGTATTGAGAGAAGCCTAAACCTATATAAGGAGAAGATCATTATGCCAAGGGTAGTGCATGTGTGCAAGTGATGAATATCTAATCAAGGGTGAGATCTAGTATGCTAGTTATGGGTTTGTGATGTTTGACTCAATCTGAATCAAGGAGGCTCCTATGCGGTTGATAAAGGTTGATGGACCGGGATCTTGAAGACTAAAATGTATTATCATTATATGGTATGTTCATGAATAGATCTGAATACTGACGCATCTCATGGTTTGGGTATATCTGAAGTTGGAAATTGCAGCAAAGGTATAAGTAATTATCTTCAGATTTGTACGCGGGTTCTCTCTGGTGAAAGTGGGTATACACGCTGGTTTGACACAGTCAAGTAAGTAGCATATACATTATGATATTTGATATTTCAGGTTGCTGTTGGTTCTAGTGATTGTTATAGAGTTCTGGGTTCTGGTCTGTGTTCTGGTGACTGTGTTTTGATGACAGGGTTTCAGTAATTCGGTTGTTGGGTGATTCAGAGTTAATGATTGTATTGCAGTAGTGATTATTTTGTATTTATGGATCCATTCTGAAAATTTATGAAACGTGGTCCTTGGAAGAAAAGAGAAGGTTGTAGCCTTTTGTAGGTCAGCACCTATGTACTAGTACTTCAGCTAGTACAAGAGCTAAGGGGGTTGTAGCTCCCTTCCAGGAGAAGCTGGCGAATGAGAGAAGGTTGTAGCCTTCTGCAGGTAGAAGCCTGCGTACTGGTATAAGACTGTACCAGTACAGAATATTGTAAAAAGAAGTTTCTTATTAAAAGAAGATAGAGACGAATTGCAGCAGGGTGTTTTCACCCACATTGGGTTTCCACCTTATATGATGGTGTTCATGTGTGCTTCTTATGTGTGATGATTTGTTTTGTTTTACTGCACCTGTTTACTATTCATATGGTTAATAATATTCTGATGCACTCATTGAAGATCAACTGACTGAATCATAAGTTTACTAGATATACGTTAGTTGCATTAAACACAGTTGCGTATATACGCAGATGTCTTTAACTGAAGTAGCGTATATGAATCTGAGTATGAAAATGAAAAAGTGTTTGATTTGCTAATACTGATTCACCCCCCCCCTCTCAGTATTATTTCCAACACAAGATACTTTACATCATGACTTTTACAATTTTACATCTCAAGGGGAAAAACCCTTTTGACATAGATCCTCATAAACCACCTAGTTCTGCGACACAAACATAATCTAGTAGATCAAGCAACTTGTAATATTCTAACCAAATAGTTAGAATTATTTCCAAATTACTTTTACATAGACTCGAAGCACACTAGGATTCCCCTAAGATTTTAATGACAAAATTCATTCCGGCTTTGGGGTTGGGCTGAAGGAAAACTCTGCCGATCATGGATCGGTGAGACAAAAAAATCTTCCGGAACGTAGATTATCACTAGAAAATTAGGTTTGCCTAGGCAGTTTACATACATGACTCAGATCTGCTAAGATTATTTACAATTTACACATGCAGAGTGTGTTTACAACATAACATGATCAGGTCGACGATGACTGTCGAATGGCACGGACATGTTGATTAAGCACTATCCCTTTTGCGAAAAAAAGGGGTGTACTGCTATGGGTAGTTGACATGTAATGGTCAACATGATGTTCAGTGAAGAGTATTACTAGAGCACAGTGCTCGGTAAGAGGGAGTGTTGATTTGGGGTAGCATCAGATGTGCTCTAGCCATGAAAATTGGCGGAGAGGCTAAAGCACATGAGATTTCCAAGACCCAGAAATGGTTTGGACAAATTGTACCCGTTTTGGGAGATATTAAAATAGTTAATATTTTTAATGGAGTTCCTAAGTCTAAACTTAGGAAAAATAAAATATTAATGGTTATTAATATAAAACTGGGTTAGAAGGTTCCAAAAGTCATGGATCAAGCCAAATCTAATCTTAGCCGTTGATTAGAGATTTAATCTTTGCCGTTGATGGACCAACGAGAAAAGTATAATAGTAGGAGGCTTTAGGGTCAGTTGGAAGACACACCAGAGTGATCAGTCATTCATTTTGCTAGAGTGGGGTTGCTAAGAAAAATGAATCAATGATCAACAGCAAGGGGCAGTGAGTATTGGACAGAGAGGCAGAGACAATATTGAGAGACCAGCGCAGAAGCAGGTAGAGCGAGAGCAACAGCCAGTTCAGGCCACACAGAGCCCAGCAGAGACAGTGCAGAGGCCAGAGGGACTGCGTCATCCATGCAGAGGCTGCTAGAGTGACGCAGAGGGTCCCAGAGGTTGCGCAGTTCCTCAGAGGGCTGGCGCAGAGGGTCCTGGGGCTAACACAGGTCCGCAGGATGTTGACGCAGAGGCCAGAAGGGCCAGCGCTGACCTTCAGAGCTGCTGGAGAGGGTTTCGTGGGACAGGTTCTCTGAATACCTGTTTCCGAATATAGACATATTGCTTCCATGTATTTTTCTCTGTTGGGTGAGCCAGTTAGGCACCCAGTTGTACTCAAGAAAATACTGCATAATAATAAACCCTTAGAATAGTTGCACCGGGTTTCTAGCATTGGGCTTTTCTGGGGACATTTGTCCAAAAATAACGGTGTCACTTGTGTGTTTGTTTTCTTTCAGCTGATGATCTGTAGATGTTGTGACTGTATTGTGTTTATTTCGGTATTTAAATGTTTTAAATAACTTGTTCAGAATTTACAAGTGGAAGAAATAAACCAGCAGAATACAGATTAATTTTCTAACGGATAGACTTAGAAAATTCAACAATTAGGACAGATTGGATGGTGCTTCCAACTATGTTATTTCGAAGGCCAGAATGTCCTCTCTGCTTGATGAGCATGGTCTGAAGGATTACGCAGAGAGAGCCATAGCCGTACTTATAGACCCGCGACAATAGTCCATACAGTGGTCTCTTTGCAGCAGTAGTGCACCTCTCTTCAGCAGTTTATACAACAAAGTTGAGGGCACATTATTCAGTCTATTTCTATTTTTCGGTGCTTTTCTAAATTAGCTGTTTAGTTCTAAATTGGTTTTCTGCTTTACTTACAACAAAGTTGAGGGCACATTATTCAGTCTATTTCTATTTTTAGGTGCTTTTCTAAATTAGCTGTTTAGTTCTAAATTGGTTTTCTGCTTTACTTAGTTTTGCACACACAAAGATTGAGGGTGCAGTTTCCTATGTTAGTAGGGGCACTCTTGGATGAGGATTTTTGCTCTGAGTGAAGAGTGTGGATCTCTATAAGGCCATACCTTATCCTTGGCTTGGTTATTCATGCATGGTAGTTGCATTAGGGTTAGAGTTCACATTGCTAGTATAGGTGCTGTTGTGCATATGTCCAGATCCATTGCACCTCTCTTCTTGCTAGTCTATAAAGGAGAAATAGGAAGAACTGTAGCTTTTGTTTTCTATTTTGTGATTTAATATAAAATTACAAATGCTGTTTTGAGTGTTTAAATTAGCGTGTCAGCTGTCTTATTTTATCAGCAGTGTGTGCTTGTAGCTTAGAGTAATCGTAGCACAATTTTTTTCGACCTTAACAATTTCTACTATCTAGCTGTTAGGTTAGGCTCTTTGGTACAAACTTTGCTTACCATGGTCCGATTTTCAACAATTCAGTATTTTATATTAAAGGTATGTTGATGTATTTTAGCATGTTTACTAGGAAATTAAATTGTATACTTGAAAGAAAATAAGTTGAATTCCTCATTTTGCACTTGCAGATGGTGGGGTCTTGTGGGACAATCATGGCCTTCTGCTCAAACTTATCCTCAACTATTTCCATTCTTTTCAAGTTTTGATCAGGTAAGTGACATAACAATGTTTATGAAATTTTATGTAACTGCATGGTTTTGATGCCTCTTTTCTAGAAATATGAATGGAAATGTGATTAGTAATTGTCTGTTAGTCTAATCATTTGGTTAGCTCATTTTCATGTCCTTGTTCTTTTGAATGTCAATAGGAACTTATGACTTTACTTTCTTTCCATTAATACATCTTGGAAAGGAAGGAATTTCATTACTGCTTTAAAACTGTGACATTGTAAGACTATGTTTATGACAAGGATATGAAAAAGAATGGTGAACCGTGAGATAAAATGTCAACACCTCTGTTCCTTTTGAAGACAATAATAGTGCACTGGAGATTTTTATTAAATGAATTTGCTTGTGCTAAATGTGAATGAAACTGGGCCCCAACATCATTTGCTGCAATAAAACATCGACTTGATTGTCTTACATCAAGTTTCATGCTCCTTATCTTTGTTGAGTATAAAGTCCCATGTTTGGATTTAAAAGGATATTGAGTTAGAGCATGTGTTTGCAATGTTGCATATGGTCACACAATGAAGCAAAAAAATATAGTTCAAAGATCATATGAAAGGCATACTTTATAAATGAGAGCACAACTTGCATGGTGGTCTTCCCAAGCCTTGCCGTATGAAAATAGAAAGTCTACTTCCATTGCATTATCTCCTTGTTAACCCCTAGTTGTACTTGTGCAATTGGAGTGTTAAGATATGGAGAGATTCTATCACACTGGCTCCATTGCAGCTGCATATAGACATTGACATTGATCAGAGCTCATTCCAAAGTCAGTTTGTTCAAGTTCCAAGAAATTGCTATTTTTAGTAGTTTTCTTTTTTCAAGCACTTAAAGATATAAAGGCTCACATGTCAGAGATGATCACATATTCCTGATCCTTGTAAAAGAAGAATTCTAATGAGATTGTTTTCTCTTGCATGTGAGGCGGTCAATGTTTTTCACTTTTCACTTCTTGTTTTTTTCAGAAGATAGATTGACAGTCCATCTCTACATAATCAGTCTTTCCTGCTTTTTGCTTTTCTAGAGGAAGATTTCTCTTGTGGGATTGTCGAAAATTAACACTTTCTATGGCAGGTAGCGGTTGAATGTGATAGTTCTAAGCAGGTAGTGATGGGGTGATTTGAGGTTCTGGTGAATGAAAGAGTGATGACTCAAGAACAATATTAAGTAGTGAAATGGTTCTCCTCGTGTGACACATGGCAGCAGGTTATAAAATTTGCCTTATACCAAAACCCTAAAATTGATTTCCAAAACCCCAATTCGAGTGGCTATGTTTAGGCTCATTTTTGCTAAGTTTGACATTACAAATCTTGATCCCATATGCTAAATTTGACCACTCCACAACCTAGTTTGACCTCTTGGGTGTTTCTAGCATGTGCTAATTCTATCTGGACTAAGTTTAAGCCTTTAATAAAGTGTTCTATACTCTAATTCACCATGTCATCCTTGAATGGCAAACATTGTCAATTTACCATGCTACTTTTGTTGTTAATTTTAGATAACAATGGTATGTTCTATGCTTAGCACAATTTATTTCAATGTTCCTTTAGCAGCCCAATGACAATTTCCAATTATTTCTAGTAGCAATCACATTAACTTAATCACATTTGACAGTAAATGAAGATAGAACATAAAAACATATGTAGAAGACAAGCCAAGACAAGAGGACACCAGATTTGGCGGATGCTAAGGAAAAACCCCAATGTGGGGAAAACCCTTTGATCAAATTTTCTTATTATTATTCAATAATTCAGTAGAGAGAGAGTACAAAAATCAAATTCACTTACCCAATATACAGTCAAATTAGCCCTGACAAATTCTGCAGTCCACTGCAATCAAACTTCAGCACTAACCAGAAAGTCAATGCTGGTCAAATCAGTAGCAAGTCACCTCCTTTGAAGCTCAGTCAAAGGCATATTAATTCAGCCTTCATCAAGAGTCAAAGTCAACCCAAAACAGTCCCACAAATGCTGGTCAAACTCAGTCAAACAACAATCAACTGTGGTCAAACAACCCTAAAGTCAACACTAGTCAAACAGTTCCAAACACCTCGATTTCTGTGCCAATTAATGCTGCCTCAAGCGAGCGAAATTCTGCCCCAGAAAACGCAGTCAAACTTGGTCAAAAGAGCAGTGGTCAACGCGGGTCAATAGTCCTGAAATTTTCGTCTTGTTTCAGCTCAGAAAAATAGTCTTCTTAGATGCATGTGAGAGAGAGAGAGAGAAGATTCCAAAGCTGTACGAACCAATCTGTTTTGGAGAGAGAAGAATGATGAAGTGCTTGATGTCTAAATGAGGTGAGAGGTCACTCCTATTTATACAATTCGTTGAGGGTGAAAGGACACATCTATTGGGCTTTTTGAGCCTACATTAAGTTGAGGCCAATCTTAACAATTTGTGCATGTTAGAGAATAAATTCAAAATCACACTTTTGCTTGTTCAAACGAGATGATATTTATATCAAACTTAGACCTCTCAAAAAAATGAATCCAAAGCAATAATCATCTCCATAATATGAGCTGTTCCAAGGTGGATTTTTTTTGTTTTGTTTTTTGTTTTTGTTTTTGTTCTAGTTGCCAATTTAAACACTCCCTCTCAACTAGGGAAAATTCCACCTGCCAATCCATCTGTCCTCATCATGCCATTCTGTCATCATGTACTATCTCTTTTATCACTACTCTGCTCTTCTGAACCATGAAGTAATAATGAAGAAGTGATTGAGAGTCACAACACCTTACCACTCTCCACTGACAAAAGTCAGTCCTTGATCCCAGATCAAGTTGTTGAACACCATGCATCCTAGTCATAGGAAGTACGACAATACTGATGCGTCCATTGGTAGTGCTATGGTCCCTAAACCACTTTTCCCAACTCACTGGCTAGATGACAGGTACTTCCCATGAGTCCCCGCCTCCATGGGTAGGATGTATGGTGGGGCATTGGCAGGAGAATGTGAACCACTCATTTTGCTCATATGCCATAGGAGAAGGTGAACCAATCATCCTATGCATATGTCAATCATAGGGAAAGGTGAACCACTCACCCTACATACATGTCAACCATCATGGAGTATCATAGGGGAAGGTGAACCACTCTCCCTGTACATAGCACACCACTAAGGGAAGGTGAATCACTCACCCTATGGTCGCTCATAGCTCCATGAAGTAACCCAAGCCCCTAGGAGCTCCTAGAGCTCAGTGTTCAACTCATGCAGGACCCTCATAGGAGGGTCTTTCCACGACTCCAAGTCTCTCACGGTAGGCTAAGATTTTGACCTTCCCTAAGGGTTTTGTGAGAATGTCTGCAACCTACTCATCCATCCTTATGTGTTGGAGCTTTATTGCTCCCTGTTGTACCATATCTCGGATAAAGTGGTACCTGATATCAATGTGCTCGGAGCAGTCGTGGAACACGTGATTCTTTGAAAGGCAAATCCCACTTTCGTTGTCACAGAAGATCACGGTAGTATCCAACACGTGCTCAAATAGTTCACTGAAGAGCTCCCTCAATCAAACAGCTTCATAGCAGGCCATACTCACAACAATGTATTCGGCTTCGACGGTGCTTATAAGCAACCGATTTATGCTTCTTGCTCATCCAAGATATTGATCAAACCCCAAAGAGAAGCAACACCCAAACATGCTCTTACGATCCACCACACTGCCAGCCTAGTCAACATCTGTATATCCATGTAGCCTCAAGCTCCAGACAGTGTATCTTAGTCCATAGTGGATTGTGCCTCAGAGATATCTCAAGAGATTCTTAGCAGTCAAATGAATGCGATGACGCTCGACCATAAATTGACTCATTGTGTTCACAATGAAGCATATGTCAGGACGAGAGTTTACCAAGAACATGAGGTCCCCCACAAGTTGATGATACTCATAAGGGTTCGCTAATCTGGGCCCAACAATGCTTCCACATAGCTTCTTGAAGTTGAGTTCCATCGGAGTAGACACGAACTTGCAATCCACCATCCCACATATCTCAAGCAACTTCACAATGTATTTTCCTTGAGAAAGGAAAATATCACTTGGCTTTTGCCAGACCTCCAACCCTAGGAAATAGTGCATCAGTCCTAGGTCTTTCAACTCGAATTCGGAAGCCAACTCCCTCTTGCATTGATGAATGAGAGGGTCATCACCTGTCAGAAAGAGATCATCCACATAAAGGACCAGAATGAGAGGCCTGCCCTTTTCAACCTTGAAGTATAGGTTTAGGTCAACTTCACTCCTTGTAAATGCCAGCTTCATAAAATAACTCTCTATCCTGTCATACCAAGCCCTAGGGGCTTGCTTCAATCCATAGAGGACTTTCTTTAACCTACATACATGTGTCTTACGATCTTGAACTTCGAACCCCTCAGGTTGTTCTACATAGACTTCTTCCTTAAGCGATCCATGCAAGAAAGCAGTTTTGATATCCATTTGGTGTAGGCTCCATCCTTGCGGGGTAGCAAGGGCTATGATTGAACGAATAGTGGTATATCGTGTTGATTTGTGGTAGCATCGGATGTGCTCTAGCCACGAAATTTGGTGGAGAGGTTGGGGCACATGAGATCTCCAATACCCAGAAAGGGTTTGGGCAGAGTCTAAACAGTTTAGGGGATATTAAAATAATTAATTTTTTTAATGGAGTCCCTAAGTCTAAACTTAGGGAAATTAAAATATTAATGTGGGTTAATATAAAACTGTGTTAGAAGGGTCCAAAAGACATGGATCAAGCCAGATCTAGTCTTTAGTTGTCGATTAGGGACTTAACCTCGCCGTTGATATGTCAACGAGAAAAGTATAAGAGGAGGCTTGAGGATCACTTGGAGAGTACACCAGATGATCAGTCATTCTATTCTCTAGAGTGGGGTTTGCTAAGAGAGATAGAATCAGTGATCAGAGTTACAACTGAGGGGCGGTGAGTACAAAGAGACAGAGAGGTAGAGATAGTGCTCGGAGATCAGCGCAGGAGCTAGAGAGAGTGATGCAGTAGTAGCTAGGGCTCACGCAGGGCCACGTAGAGGCAACGAGGGGCTGAACAGTGCTTCAGAGAGGCCAGTGTAGCTGACGTAGAGGGCTAGAAGGCTGACGCAGGGCCAACGCTGGGTAGAGAGAGGTTGACGCAGTCCAGAGAGGCAGACGTTGGAGTTTTTGGGGCAAGTTCCTTATTCATTTTCAGTGGTCTTGCCCGAAGGGTTGAAGCCTTGATGGGGCCCCCAAGCCCCAACTGCCAGAGGGCTTATCCGGGGTTTCAGCCGGGACATTTGTCTCAGACTGAGAGGTACTACTGCCAAGGGAATTCTTTGTTGGGTAAGCCGGATTTGGCACCTAGATTGTACTTTGAAACTGCTTAATAAGAAAACCCTCAGATAATTGCACCGGTTTTCCCGCATTGGGTTTTTCCGGGGACATTGGTCCAAAAATAGTTGTGTCATTTTGTGTGCTTGTATATGTTTCCTACAGTTGATGATCTGTAATATGTTGAGCATGCACTAGTGTTTATTTTTCAGTATTTACATTTGTAAATAGCTTGTTAAGTAACGGAACAAGTAGGTAGGAATAAATAAGTAAAGTGCATGGAGGGTTTCTAATTGGTAGACTTAGAAACTTCAACATGGTATCAGAGCGTGGTTGCAGATCATAAGAGAACTGAGGACATCAGCCGAGCGGAGCAATAGCAGCAGGAAACAGCTGTCCCTAGTGAGAAAAGCTATTCCTAGCAGAGCAACAACAAGGGAAGGGTGACGCAGTGCTTGCGTCATCAAGGGTGAGCCAGGAAGAGGCAGCCCAGAGGCCAAAGGAGGCAAAAGGAGGCTCATGGAGAGCCACGCAGAGGGCTGTGACGTAGTTGGATGAGGAGGTCGAGTTGCTGGTACCGGGATTGCACAGAGCCTAGGAGCTCTCACCTTCAGGTTGCTGGAGTTTAGGAGGCTATGGGAAAGTTGTAGAGTGGAGCTGGTGGGGTACTGTAGTCAGAACAGTACGTGAAAGGGCAAGGCCAAGGAGGAGAGAGTTGCTACCGAGGGTTTCTAGCCAAGAAATCCGGATCAGTAGTGCAGTTGCACAGACAATCAGAGTAGGGGGCATCTTGACATCGGTAGAAGGATTTCCAGGAGGGAAATCGAGACTCAAAGGGAGTCACATCGAGAACTTCCAAGAGGGAAGTAGAAGAGTAACATGGCACTACACGGAGTAAGAGACTAGGACAGACTGGACGAAGCCTCAAACTTCGCAGTCTGGAAGGCCAGAATCTTATCCATACTTGACAGAAATCGTTTCAAGCACTTCGCCTTGAGGACGATAGCTATCCTAGTTGACCTAGCTGAGAACGACAAGTACAAGGAGGCAATGGCGAGGGCCAAGAGCATCATCCTTGACGGGGTCAAGGACCATGTAGTACCACACATTGCCGAGAAGGAAACAACAAATGAGATGTGGGAGGCCCTAAAGAAATTGTACCAACATACTTTTGTGCTGAGAAGGATGTTACCAGAAAATCAAATGAGGTCATATCAGATGAAGAAGGGAGAACCGATTAACACCTTCCTCGGAGGACTGAATGAGGTTCGAGATCAATTGACTTCCATAGGAGCCACGCTAGATCATGAATTAATGGTAAGGACAACCTTGAATGCAGTCTCAGAAGACTAGGAGATATTTGTCTAGAGTATACTGGGCAAAGGGAAACTTCCACCTTGGGATGAGATGTGGGCGGCTCTTCGCCAAGAAGAGATCAGACGACAGACAAAGGCGGGAAGCAACAATAAGGGGATCAGAGTCAAAAAGTAGGAGGAAGATGTTGCCCTAGCATCTTGAGGGAAAGCAAGAAAAGCGGAAGAAGGATCTCTCCAAGATCAAGTGCTTCCAATGTGGGGAGTTGGGTCATTATGCGACCTAGTGTCCAAGGAAGAAGAGTAAGCGAGAGTCTTCCGAGACTAAGGCAGTGCCAACAAGGGTAGAGAAGGAAGTGGAGACAGACAATGGCTGTGCCATGAGTGCACACACACCACTTGAGCGGAAGTGGGGAGACATCGAGTTGTAGTTAGGCGGACTACAGGCGATGAGGGGCAGGATCCTCGAGGTACCTAGACTCTTGGATTAGACCTTGCTACGGGAGCCCTGAAGAGGAGTAGTAGGATTGACTGTGTGGGTAGAGATCGATGCGGATGGAGCAGCAGAGAGAGCTACAGTGCAGGATTCCCAAGACAGCGCGAGGCTAACAGGCTGCAACAGTGTGAGAGGCACGGGAGTGTTGCACTAGTGCAGGATGGCACAAAGAGGTGTGCAATGGTGCGAGATGTAGGGAGTTGTTGCAGCAGTGCAGACGTTAGAGAGGGAGCACTTGTTAGCGGCAGAGGGAGCTTCAACATCAAGAGGGTCTGTAGCCCAACAGAGAGGTCAGAATTGGGAGATCAGTTACTTACTTCTCAGTAACTGAGTTGCAGTGCAGTAGTGGGTAGCACAATGCGACATGATGAGAGGAGATGCAGTGTAGAAGCAGCAGTGGCAGTGGTAGAGCCATGGGCAGTAGCATGGGATGTAGAGAGAGCTATCGTACAGATGCAGCAGTGACAGTGGCAAAACCATTGGTAGCAGTACAGGATACAATAGTGGAGAGGGTGGTGGGCAGCAGGCCTAGCATCAGCACAGGGACTGATGCGGATGATTAGAGTAATACTCAGTGAGGAGTATTGCTAGAGCACAGTCCTCGCTAAGAGGGAGTGTTGGTTTGTGGTAGCATCAGATGTGCTCTAGCCACGAAATTTGGTGGAGAGGTTGGCGTTGATTTGGGGTAGCATCTGATGTACTCTTGCCACGAAATTTGGTGGAGAGGTTGGGGCACATGAGATCTCCAATACCCATAAAGGGTTTGGGCATATTCTAAACAGAGCAAGGGATATTAAAATAATTAATATTTTTAATGGAGTCCCTAAGTCTAAACTTAGGGAAAATAAAATATTAATGTGTATTAATATGAATCTGTGTTAGAATGGTCCAAAAGACATGGATCAAGCCAGATTTAATCTTAGCCGTTGATTAGGGACTTAATCTCGACTGGTGAGATGTCAATAGGAAAAGTATAAGAGGAGGCTTGAGGGTCACTTGGAGAGTACACCAGATGATCAGTCATTCTATTGTCTAGAGCGAGGTTTGCTAAGAGAGATAGAATTAGTGATCAGGAGAGCAACTGAGGGGCATTGAGTATAGAGAAATAGTGAAGGCAAAGATTGTGCCGGGAGAGTAGCGCAATAACCAAGGAGAATGACGCGGAGCCAGCAAGGGCTTACGCAGAGGTAGCCAAGTGTTGCGCAGAGCACCAGAGAGGCTAGCGTGTATGACACAGAGGCCCAGAAAGCTGACGCAGGGCCTCCTGGGGCTGACGCAGGCCAAGAAAGGCTGACGCAAGGCCAGTGTGAGACAGAGAGGGGTTGACATAGTCCAGATTGGGCAGATGCTGGGGTTGCAGAGCAATTTTGTGCTGAGGAGCTGTCGGAAGGATTTTCCGGGGTTTCAGCCAGGAGATTTCTCAAACTGTGAGGTATAGCTGCTAAGGAAATTCTCTGTTGGGCAGGCCAGTTTCGGCACCCAGATTGTACTCTGATATTGCTTAATAAGAAAACCCTCAGATAGCTGCACCAGTTTTCTCGCATTGGGTTTTTCCGGGAACATTGGTCCAAAAATAATGGTGTCATGTGGTGTGTTTGTTCTTGTTTCTTTTAGTTGCTGATCTGTAATATGTTGAGCATGCACTAGTTTATTTTCAGTATTTACTTTGTAAATAACTTGTCAAGAGATGATCAGTCATTCTATTCTCTAGAGCGGGGTTTGCTAAGAGAGATATAATCAGTGATCGGAGTTACAGCTGAGGGGCAGTGAGTACAGAGAGATAGAGAGGCAGAGATAGTGCTGGGGGATCAGCGCAGGAGTCAGAGAGAGTGATGCAGTAGCACCTAGGGCTCACGCAGGGCCACGCAGAGGCAGCCAGGGGCTGCACAGTGCTTCAGAGAGGCCAGCGTAGCTGACGTAGAGGGCTAGAAGGATGACGCAAGGCCAGCACTGGGCAGAGAGAGGCTGACGCAGTCCAGAAAGGCAGACATTGGAATTTCTGGGGCAAGTTCCTTATTCATTTTCAGTGGTCTTGCCCGAAGGGTTAAAGCCTTGATGGGGCCCCTCCTTGAGCCTTGATGGGGCCCCCAAGCCTCAACTGCTGGAGGGCTTATCTGGGGTTTCAGCCGGGATATTTGTCTTAGACTGAGAGGTACTACTTCCAAGGGAATTCTCTGTTGGGTAAGTCGAATTTGGCACGCAGATTGTACTTTGAAACTGCTTAATAAGAAAACCCTCAGATAGCTGCGTCGGTTTTCCCGCATTGGGTTTTTCCGGGGACATTGGTCCAAAAATAACTGTCATTTTGTGTGCTTGTATTTGTTTCCTACAGTTGATGATCTGTAATATGTTGAGCATGCACTAGTGTTTATTTTTCAGTATTTACATTGTAAATAACTTGTTAAGTAATGGAACAAGTAGGTAGGAATAAATCAGTAAAGTGCATGGAGGGTTTCTAACTGGTAGACTTAGAAACTTCAACATGGTATCAGAGCGTGGTTGTAGATCATAGGAGAACTGAGGACATCAACCGAGCGGAGCAATAGCAACAGGAAACAGTTGTCCCGAGTGACAAAAGCTGTTCCTAGCTGAGCAGCAACAAGGGAAGGGTGATGCAGTGCCTGTGTCATCAAGGGTGAGCCAGGAAGAGGTAGCCCAGAGGCCAAGGGAGGCAAAAGGAGGCTCATGGAGAGCCACACAGAGGGCTATGACGTAGTTGGCTAAGGAGGTTGAGTTGCTGGTACCGGGATTGCACAGAGCCTAGGAGCTCTCACCTTCAGGTTGCTGGAGTTTAGGAGGCTATGGGAAAGTTGTAGAGTGGAGTTGGTGGGGTACTGTAGTCAGAACAGTACCTGAAAGGGAAAGGCCAAGGAGGAGGGAGTTGCTACCGAGGGTTTCTAGCCAAGAAATCCGAATTAGTAGTGCGGTTGCACAGACGATCAGAGTAGGGGCATCTCGACATCGGCAGAAGGATTTCCAGGAGAGAAATCGAGACTCAAAGGGAGTCACATCGAGAACTTCCAAGAGGGAAGTAGAAGAGCAACATGGCACTACACGGAGTAAGAGACCAGGACCGACTGGACGAAGCCTCAAACTTCGCAGTCTGGAAGGCCAAAATCTTATCCATACTTGACAGAAATCGTGTCAAGCACTTCACCTTGAGGACGATAGCTATCCTAGTTGACCTAGCTGAGAACGACAAGTACAAGGAGGCAATGGCAAGGGCCAAGAGCATCATCCTTGATGGGGTCAAGGACCATGTAGTACCACACATTGCCGAGAAGGAAACAACAAATGAGATGTGGGAGGCCCTAAAGAAATTGTACCAACATACTTTTGTGCTGAGAAGGATGTTACTAGAAAATCAAATGTGGTCATATCAGATGAAGAAGGGAGAATCGATTGACACCTTCCTCGGAGAACTGAATGAGATTCGAGATCAGTTGACTTCCATACGAACGATGTCGGATCAGGAATTAATGGTGAGGACAACCCTGAATGCAGTCTTAGAAGACTAGGAGGTGTTTGTCTAGAGTATACTGGGCAAAGGGAAACTTCCAACTTGGGATGAGATGTGGGTGGCTCTTCGCCAAGAAGAGATCAGACGACAGACAAAGGCGTGAAGAAACAATAAGGGGATCAGAGTAAAAAAGTAGGAGGAAGATGTTGCCCTAGCATCTTGAGGGAAAGCAAGAAAAGCGGAAGAAGAAGGATCTCTTCAAGATCAAGTGCTTCCAATGTGGGGAGTTGGGTCATTATGCGACCTAGTGTCCAAGGAAGAAGAGTAAGGGAGAGTCTTCCGAGACTAAGGCAGCACTAACAAGGGCAGAGAAGGAAGTGGAGACAGACAATGACTGTGCCATGAATGCACACACACCACTTGAGCGGAAGTGCGGAGACATTGAGCTGTAGTCAGGCGGACTACAGGCGATGAGGGGTAGGATCCTCGAGGTACCTAGCCTCTTGGATTAGACTTTGCTACGAGAGCCCTGAAGAGTAGTAAGACTGGCTGATGTGGGTGGAGATCGATGCGGATGGAGCAGCAGAGAGAGCTACAGTGCAGAATTCCTAGGACAGCGCGAGGCTAACAAGCTGCAACAGTGTGTGAGAGGCACGAGTGTGTTGCACTAGTGTAGGATGGCACAGAGAGGTGTGCAACGGTGCGAGATGTAGGGAGTTGTTGCAGCAGTGTTGACGTCAGAGAGGGAGCACTTGTCAGCTGCAGAGGGAGCTTCAACATCAAGAGGGTCTTTAGCCCAACAAAGAGGTCAGAATTGGGAGATCAGTTACTTACTTCTCAGTAACTGAGTTGCAGTGCAGTAGTGGGCAACACAATGCGACATGATGAGAGGAGATGTAGTAGTGGCAGTGGTAGAGCCATGGGCAACAACATGGATGTAGAGAGAGTTGTCGTACAGATGCAGCAGTGACAGTGGCGAATCATTGGTAGCAGTACAGGATACAACAGTGGAGAGGATGGTGGGCAGCAGGCCTAGCATCAGCACAGGGACTGATGTGGATGATTAGAGTAATACTCAGTGAGGAGTATTGCTAGAGCATAGTCCTCGCTAAGAGGGAGTGTTGATTTGTGGTAGCATCGGATGTGCTCTAGCCACGAAATTTGGTGGAGAGGTTGGTGTTGATTTGGGGTAACATCGGATGTGCTCTAGCCACGAAATTTGGTGGAGAATTTAGGGCACATGAGATCTCCAATACCAAGAAAGGGTTTGGGCAGATTCTAAACAGATCAGGAGATATTAAAATAATTAATATTTTTAATGGAGTCCCTAAGTCTAAACTTAGGGAAAATAAAATATTAATGTGTATTAATATGAATCTGTGTTAGAATGGTCCAAAAGACATGGATCAAGCCAGATCTAGTCTTAGCCGTTGATTAGGGACTTAATCTCGATTGTTGAGATGTCAATAGGAAAAGTATAAGAGGAGGCTTGAGGGTCACTTGGAGAGTACACCAGATGATCAGTCATTCTATTGTCTAGAGAGGGGTTTGCTAAGAGAGATAGAATTAGTGATCGGGAAAGCAATTGAGGGGCATTGAGTATAGAGAAATAGAGAAGGCAGAGATTGTGTCGGGAGAGCAGCGCAACAGCCAAAGAGAGTGACACGGAGCCAGCAAGGGCTCACGTAGGGCCACGCAGAGGGAGCCAAGTGCTGCGTAGAGCACCAGAGAGGCTAGCATGTATGACGCAGAGGCCCAGAAAGCTGACATAGGGCCTCCTGGGGCTGACGCAGGCCAAGAAAGGCTGACGCAGGGCCAGCGTGAGACAGAGAGGGGCTGACACAGTCCAGATTGGGCAGACGCTAGGGTTGCAGAGAAGTTTTGTGCTGAGGAGTTGCTAGAAGGATTTTCCGGTGTTTCAGCCAGGAGATTTCTCTCAAACTGTGAGGTATAGCTGCTAAGGAAATTCTCTATTGGGTAGGCCAGTTTCGACACCCAGATTGTACTCTGATATTGCTTAACAAGAAAACCCTCAGATAGTTGCACCAGTTTTCTCGCATTAGGTTTTTCCGGGGACATTGGTCCAAAAATAATGGTGTCATGTGGTGTGTTTGTTCTTGTTTCTTTTAGTTGCTAATCTGTAATATATTGAGCATGCACTAGTGTTTATTTTCAATATTTACTTTGTAAATAACTTAAAGAAAAAAATTAACAAGTAGGTAGGAATAAATTAGGAAAAGTGCATGAAGGGTTTCTAACTAAGTAAACTTAGAAACTTAGACATGGTATCAGAGCGTGATTGCAGATCACAGGAGGACTAAAGGACATCAGTCGAGCGGAGCAATAGCAGTAGAAAACAGCTATCCCAAGGTGACAAAAGCTGTTTCTAGTAGCGCAGAAGCCAATGAAGTGTGACGCAGAGCCAACCAGAGCCACGCAGAAGAAGTCGGGAAATGCGCAAAACCTCAAAGAAGTCAGCGTTGCTGACGCAGAGGGCTAGAGGGCTCACACATGGCATCCTAGGGCTAACGCAGACCCATCCAGGGTGACGTAGAGTCAGCGTGAGGTAGAGAGGGGCTAACGCAGCTCACAGAGAGGCAGTTGCTGGGGTCTAGAAGGCTGCAGGAATATTGCAGAGTGGAGCTGGTGAGGTATTGTAGTCAGAACAGTACCTGACATAGCAGGGCCAGAGGAGTTGTTACAGAGGGTTTCTAGCCGAGGAACCTGGATCAGAAGTGCAGTTGCACAAGTCGATCAGAGTAGGGGGCATCTTGACAAGCGACAGAGGGATTTCCAGGAGGGAAATCAGGACTCAGAGGGAGTCCAGAAGAGAACTTCCAGATGGGAAGTATAGACTCAGAAGAGTCGTACAGAGAACTTCCAGGAGGGAAGTAGAGGAGCGTCATGGCATTACACGGGGTAAGAGACCAGGATAGACTGGACAGAGCATCGAACTTCGCAGTCTGGAAGGTCATAATCTTATCAGTGCTTGATAAGAATCCTGTCAAGAACTTTGCCTTGAAGGTTATAGCTATCCCAGTTGACCCCAATGATAACGACAAGTGTAACCCCTATACTACTAGTGCAACCCCTTATTGTTACTAATACAACCCCCTTATTATATTGTTGTATCCATGTAGTCCCCATATTGTTGCTATTGTGCCCCATAGAAGCCCACTATTGTTATTATTGCACCCTTACATTATTATTGTTATGTCGGCTCTGATTATATTATGACCCCTTAGACTCCTATATATAGAAAGGCGGTCTTGTCATTTGTATCATCGAAGAATTGTTCATTTGTGTAATGTAAAGGAGGTTGCCCCCTCGAAGAGGCTGAATTCTAAGGCGTTGATCTATCTTTTCTATCTTTTTGTGAGCTGGTTTCATAACATTTGGTATCAGAGCTTTGGATTCTAGGTTTTTGCTGCTCCAAAACAGGTCAACGTGGCATTTTCCCTATAACTCCTTTTCTGCGATGTTTCAGAATCTACAAAAAAACCCATTTGGGACGAACTTGCGCTAAACCTCAGGTCCAAATTTCAGAGCTTGTCTCGCTATATTTTCGGAGATATGATCTGAGGAATTTAGGATTTTTGCAGACCCCCGAATTACATTCCAAACAGGTCACCTTGGGAAAATCGTCATAACTGTCTCTTAGCGCATCAGATTGAAATTTCGTAAGAAGTTACAGAAAGAGGACGAACTTTAGTTTCTTGTGTATATTTTTCAGATCCAAAGGTCAAAACAATGACACGTGGCACTTCATACAAGTTCGCTCTTCTGAAAAGGTATATAATCAGGTCATCTTGGGAGATTGTGCATAACTCTTTCTTGGAGAATCCAATTTCGATCGTACTGGTGGCATTGGAAGGAGGACACAAAGGACTACTGCAAGTCGCGATTTCAGAACTGTTAGATCCGAAATTATAGAGTCACATTCGTTTCAAGATCGAGCTCCTAAAATCAAGAAAAAGCGAGATGAGGAAGTTTGATGGCAAGGATCTGGTAAATTGGATACTATAGATGGAGAAATATTTTGATCTACATGGTGTACCACTATTACAAAAGGTATGTATTGCATCTAATTATTTAGAACCAAAATTAATTTTTATGGTATAAAGGGCTTTGTTCTCGTAAACCACTTGTCACGTGGTCAATTTTCACGGAGGAAATGATAGCACATTATGAGGATACAAAGTGAAACACCTTCTTTAGCCAATTGATAAATCTCAAACAAAAGTTTTCAATGACAGAGCACATTGAGGACTTTCAAATCTTGAATATAAGGGAAAATGATATTCCAGAGAAGCAGAGGATTGATGTCTCCATTGGGACTTTAAAGGATAACATTCAACATGAGGTTCGTCTTTGGGAACTTGATTCATTGGAGAAGGCATTTAGGTTGGCAAGAAAAGTGGAAAGAAAAATTATGGAAACAAGGAATTCTACCCCACACAACTATAAACATGGAAATGTTGTTTCTCTTAGCCTTCCACAACCTATAAGGGTGACACCACAACAATTGGAAGAAAAAAGAGAAAAAGGGCTTTGTTACAATTGTGATAGCAAATGCATTAAAGGTCAAAAGTGTGCTGAGAAGAAATTATTTTACATTGAGTATGAAGAGGAGGAAGAAAAGGATCAATAAACATCGAAAGAAGAGGATATACGCCAGGACCCAACCCCAGAGAAAGAAGAAATGAATCCAACCATATCTTGTAAAGCATTGGCAAGAATTACCACTCCTCAAACTCTCAAGATAAGACATATCAGAAAGAAAAAGGTTCAAGAAGTGAAAGATCACATCGAGAAAGAAGAAATGAATCCAACCATATCTTGTAATGCATTGGCTAGAATTACCACTCTTCAAAGTATCAAGATAGAAGGACATATCAAGAAGAAAAATGTTCAAGAAGTGAAAGATCACATCGAGCATCAAGAAATGAATCCGACCATATCTTGTAAAGCATTGGAGGAAATTACCACTCCTCAAACTCTCAAGATAGAAGGACATATCAAGAAGAAAAAGGTTCAAGCAATGAAAGATCACATCGAGCATCAACAACAAGTTCTCCAACTTTTAAAGGATAACGCCATTTTGGTGCAGAATCGAATGAAACAACAGGTAGATCAACATCGCAGTGAAAAAAGTTTTGATGTAGGTGATTGGGTATTTTTATGGCTACATCTCAAACAAGCTATTTATGAGAAGGAAATGTTGGCAATATTATATGCACTTAAGAAATGGCGACCTTACCCAATGGGAAGACACTTCAAGGTAAAAATGGATCCAGATAGTCTTAAATACTTTTTAGAACAAATATTATCTTTAGAAGAACAGAAAAAATGGGTCACAAATATGTTGGGTTATGATTTTGACATCATCTACAGAAAATGGAAGATTTGTTTTTTTTTTCAGATACACTCTCAAGAAAGGATGAGGATGTGGAAGCATTGTTTTGTGCCGTTTCTATTGTTCAACTAGATTGGATAAACGAAGCAAGGGATGAATGGAAGAAGGACGAAAAGTTGTGACAACTCATTCAAAGGTCGTAGAAGATTCCAATTCAAACAATATTGCGAGAACTTGAAGAGGAAGGAAAAATCATATTGGAACCTGGAGCAGTCATAGAAACAAGAATCCGACAACTATGAAATCGATCAATTTCAGAGTATCTCATCAAGTGGAAGAACTTAACCGCTGAAGATTCCACATGGGAGGACAAGAATTTTATACAGAAGCATCAAGAACTACTCAAGCGTTGAGGAAAACACTTTTTGAAGGTGGGGGGCATGTTAGGCCCCTATACTACTAGTGTAACCCCTTATTGTTATTAGTACAACCCCCTTATTATATTGTTGTACCCATGTAGTCCCCATATTGTTACTATTGTGCCCCATAAAAGCCCACTATTGTTATTATTGCGCCCTTACATTATTAATGTTATGTCGGCTCTGATTATATTATGACCACTTAGACTCCTATATATAGAAAGGCGGTCTTGTCATTTGTATCATCGAAGAATTGTAAAGGAGGTTGCCCCCTCGAAGAGGCTAAATTCTAAGGCGTTGATTTATCTTTTCTATTTTTTTGTGAGTTGGTTTCATAATAGAGGGGCTGACGCAGCTCACAAAGGGGCAGTTGCTTGGGTCTAGAAGGCTGCAGTCATTGCAGAGTGGAGTTGGTGAGGTACTGTAGTCAGAACAGTACCTGACAGAGCAGGGCCAGAGGAGTTGTTACCAAGGGTTTCTAGCCGAGGAACCCGGATCAGAAGTGCAGTTGCACAAGTCGATCAGAGTAGGGGGCATCTTGACAAGCGACAGAAGGATTTCCAGTTGGGAAATTAGGACTCAGAGGGAGTCCAGAAGAGAACTTCCAGATGGGAAGTAGAGACTTAGAAGAGTCGTACAGAGAACTTCCAGGAGGGAAGTAGAGGAGCGTCATGGCACTACACGGGGTAAGAGACTAGGATAGACTAGATGGAGCATCGAACTTCGAAGTTTGGAAGGCCAGAATCTTATCAGTGCTTGACAGGAATCCTGTCAAGAACTTCGCCTTGAAGGTTATAGCTATCCCAGTCAACCCCAATGATAACGACAAGTACGAGGAGGCAATGGCGATGGCCAAGTGCATTATCCTTGACGGGGTTAAGGATCATGTGGCACCACATATAGACGAGAAGGTAACGACAGTTGAGATGTGGGAGGCTCTCAAGAACTTGTACCAACATACTTCTGTGTAGAGACGAATGCTGCTCGAGAACCAGATGAGGTCGTATCAGATGAAGAAGGGTCAATTGATTGACACCTTCCTCGGAGGACTGAATGAGATCCGAGACCAGTTGACTGCTATAGGAGCGACACCGGATTAGGAGCTTATGGTGAGGACAACCCTGAATGCTGTCTCAGAAGATTGGGAAGTGTTTATCCAGAGTATCCTGGGCAGAGGGACTCTCCCACCTTGGGACGAGATGTGGACAATTGTTCGCCAGGAATATATCAAACGACAGTTGAAGAAAGGTAGCAGCATGAAAGGGATCAAGGTCAAGCAGGAGGAGGAGGATGTGGCCCTAGCATCTGAGGGAAAGCAGGAGAAGCGGAAGAAGAAAGATCTCTCCAAGATCAAGTGCTTCCACTGTGGGGAGATGGGTCATTATTCGATCCAGTGCCCAAGGAAGAAAAGTAAGGGAGAGTCTTTCGAGACTAAGGCAACGCCAACACGGGCAGAGAAAGAAGTTTTGATAGACGATCACTGTGCCATGAGTGCACATGCACCACTTGAGGGGAAGTGGGGAGATATCGAGCTGTAGTCAGGCGGACTACAGGTGATGAGGGGCAGGATCCTTGAGGTACCCAGCCTCTTGGATTAGACCTTGCTACGGGACTCCCGACCAGGAGTAGCAGGACTGGCTGGGTGGGTAGAGACAAATGCGGATAGAGCGACAGAGAGCGATACAGTGCAGGAGTCCCGAGACAACGCAAGGCTAGCAGGCTGCAGCAGTGCGAGAGGCACATGAGTGTTGTACCAGTGTGGGGTGGCATAGAGAGGTGAGCAACGGTGCGAGATGCAGGGAGTTGTTGCAGCAACGCAGAGGTCAGAGAGGGAGCACTTGTCAGCGGCAGAGGGAGCTTCAGCATCAGCGGGTGTCTCTAGCCCAACAGGGAGGTCAGATTGGGAGATCAGTTACTTACTTCTCAGTAACTGAGTTGCAGTGCAGTAGTGGGCAACACAATGCAACATGATGAGAGGAGGTGCAGTGCAGATGTAGTGCTGGGAGAAAGGACCAATAGCAACACGGATGTAGAGGGAGTTTTCGTACAGATGCTGTAGTGGCAATGACAGAACCATGGGCAGCAGTACAGGAGGCAGCAGTGCGGAGGATGTTGGGCAGGAAGGCTTAGCATCAGCACAGGTACCCATGCCGGATGATCAGAGTAGTATTCACTGAGGAGTATTGCTAGAGCACAGTCCTCACTAAGAGGGAGTGTTGATTTGGGGTAGCATCGGATGTGCTCTAGCCACGAAATTTGGTGGAGAGGTTGGGGCACATGAGATCTCTAATACCTAGAAAGGGTTTGGGCAGATTCTAAACAGATCAGGAGATATTAAAATAATTAATATTTTTAATGGAGTCCCTAAGTCTAAACTTAGGGAAAATAAAATATTAATGTGTATTAATATGAATCTGTGTTAGAATAGTTCAAAAGACATGGATAAAGCCAGATCTAATCTTAGCCGTTGATTAGGGACTTAATGTCGGCCATTGAGATGTCAACAGGAAAAGTATAAGAGGAGGCTTGAGGGTCACTTGGAGAGTACACCAGATGATCAGTCATTCTATTCTCTAGAGCGGGGTTTGCTAACAGAGATAGAATCAGTGATCGGGAGAGTAGCTGAGGGGCATTGAGTACAGAGAAACAGAGAATGCAGAGATTATGCCGGGAGAGCAGCGCAACAGCCAAGGAGAGTAGCCAAGGAGAGTGACGTAGAGCCAGCAAGGGCTCACGCAGGGCCACGCAGAGGCAGCGAAGTGCTGTGCAGAGCACCAGAGAGGCCATCGTGTATGACACAGAGGCCCAGAAAGCTGACACAGGGCCTCTTGGGGCTGACACAGGCCAAGAAAGTCTGACGCAGGGCCAGCATGAGACAGAGGGGCTGACATAGTCCAGATTGGGTAGATGTTGGGGTTGTAGAGCAGTTTTGTGCCGAGGAGCTGCCGGAAGGATTTTCCGGGGTTTCAGCTAGGAGATTTCTCTCAAACTGTGAGGTGTAGCTGCTAAGGAAATTCTCTGTTGGGTAGGCCAGTTTCGACACCCAGATTGTAATATGATATTGCTTAATAAGAAAACCCTCCGATAAATGCATCAGTTTTTCCGCATTGGGTTTTTCTGGGGACATTGGTCCAAAAATAATGGTGTTGTTGACCCTGCCGCCTACACCTACCTACAAGTTAGTGAGAAAAGCCTTCAACCCCACAAGGTGTGGTTGGTGGCAGGGAACTCAGAGGAGGGGCTGCCACACTAATCCCAACTCTCTCCGTTTGAGCTATCTCCTAGGTTAGCTAAGGGGGGTGGTCCTTAATGAAAAGTTAAGTTAAAAGATGTGAGTTTCTAAGAGAGTGTTATAGTAAAAATGGATTACTTTTAAGGATTTATGGGCAAATATGAAGTGAACAACTTGAAATAACAATGCCAATCATTAATATGATTAAAAACCATAAAACCAGTGCCTTATAAGGAATTTTCTCAACAATTTAAAGATATATTTGCTCAAAGTAAAATGCAATGCTTTCAAAAGAGAAAACAATGTAACCCCTGAAATGTAAATAAGAATTGTTAGTACAAGATATGTAAAATACAAAATGCTTTTGAGATAATCAACTTTATAAAACAAAACATCTGAAACATATCTTGCCAAAACCCAAAAATTAGTAATTAACTTGGAAATGTAAAAGAAAGGAAGTGCTAAACCAAGACATCAATATGCAATTAGACTTGAAACATGAAAAGAAAACACTTGTTTGAAATGATTACAATACTTGCATTTGGAATAGACTTTGCATATGAAAACTCAAACCATCAAAAGACAAGTAAAGTAAATGTAATGGAAAGTGCTCTTGGTTAATTTTATTAATTAGCTCTACAACAAGATTACAATTTAACTCTTCAATCCTTAGACCTCACCGTCGCCCAATGGTATGGATCTCACAGTGAGGAGTGAATAGAGGAGTAGAGGATCCCTAAGATGTTTACTTCAACCAACCTATGTTGGAGGTAAAATTTTAATGAGGCTTGGGGCCTTCCTATACTAAAATGCCTAGATGAAATGCAAATTGTGTTAATTCCCCAAATTAAAATAATGATACATGCAAATGCTTCAAAAAGATTGATTTGCAATGCTTGAAAATGAAAGTGTTCAACATAAGTTGCAATTATAACTTCAATTGGAGGTATAAAATTAGCTTACAAGTGTTGCATGTGTTTCATCAATGAATTAAAATGATACAAGTAATTTGTTTGAAAGTAAAATTTGTTTCAAATAGACAATAACAATAAATTGCTCCAATATTCAAGATAACAATGTAACATAAAATTGAAGCATGTATTAAAGTGCTCATGAAACAATTTGCCAGGATAAATGGAAACGAATCAAAGTTTGTTAAGAATATAAAATGCTTGCATGTAAAGGATGAATTGCCCAAAGTGTAAGCTTGTAGCTGCAAGCAACAATGAGAAAGAAAATGAAAAGCTCAAATAAAATTGTAACAAACTTTAACTCAATGAAATGTGATAGTGAGGTTGTGTTAATTCTCAATTAAAGCATGCAAGTGAATGAAGTATGAAAGCTTAAACCATGCAAATATCAATCCACCCAAGAGAAGCCTCCCTCTAAATGGGGAGATAGGATACCATGGGAGAAATCCCAAGCTCCCACAAGCAAATTAGATCTTTTATTAATATTACAATGAGAAGAGGGCCCTTCAAAGTTCTCAAATATACTTCAAGCCTCAAGGAGAGTCTTCACAATAATTGCTTGAAACTTGGACACTAGACCTCTTTTCTTGAAAAAGTAGTGACAAGATCTCACAAAATTTATGCAAGGGAAACAAGGTACGAGTTTCCTCCAAATGCCCACGGCTTAAAGAGGAAAATGGGCAGCTCTCTAATGAATTCGACATGGCCAAAATAAGCCTCAAAAGGTTTCACAACATCCTTGGAAATTGAACCCCCAACACTTGCCAAAGGTCTTGTAAACACTTGTTAGATGTTGCGGGAAGTTGCTCTTCAAAATCTGCCACACAAGAGTTAGCAAACAATCCAAACAATGGCTGCAAAATAAGTTAAGTATTAATGGAAAAATTAGCAAAATAAAATGTATATGTACAATTATAATTTACAAAAGGCTAAGCTAAAGAGTGAGAGTAAACTCTCGTCTTTGCTTAGCCATCTTCAAGCTCTTAGATAGCAAATGAAAGAAATGAAGTACATTGTTTTTTTTTTTTTTAGAAAAGATTTTAAATTTCAAAGTTCTCGGCTTGTGTACAAGCTATGTGTCGAAATCCCTACAAAACCACTTTGTAAAATAAGACTATGAAGGTTCAAAGAACAAATGAGAGCTCCTTTAAGAATGTATCAAGAGTGGGTTGGTCTTTCCAAATACTTCCCCCCATGCTTGATTTTGTAATCCCAACAAGATGTTCCCTCTACAAAATTTCAATCAAGATTTAATTCCATATAGATTTAGCAGTAAACAATGATAAGAAACTCTAGAGATTTATTTAAAACCAACTAGAGCATTCTATACCTAAAACATACTTCTAAATCAAATGTCAATGCAAGATAACTCTACATTAACAAATCTACAAGAGCATATGGAAGCAAATTAGATCAAAGCATGAGTAAAAGGAATTATACCAATGCTCAACAATTCATCAAACTCGAAAAGGAGGAACACCTCATGAATGAAACCCGAAAGTCTTTATTTATATTTCTAAAAGTGTACAAATTAGTAACATTTCCGCAAGCACAATAGCTAGTAACAATCTTATACAATGTGAGAGCCCGTGACTCTATTATATAGAGTGTTGGGAGCAAATCCCAATGTAGAAGTGATTAAACAAGTGGCGTGAAGTGACAATCCCAAAGAGAAATTTGAATTTGTTGAATGAAACTCCAATGCCAAGTGTAAAAATCGAATTCTGGCAAGTGGACATCATTTTCTTCTTCCCTTATGTGCCAAATTCGAATTTTATGGTGGAATGACAAGTGTATAAGGGTGGTAACCCGTGTGGGGACAAATTCCCACAAAAATCTCCACCAATGTTCTCCCAAATCCTCCCAAATGTGCATTAACTTCACAAATTCGAATTTTATAGTGGAATGACAAGTGTATATAGGGGGTAACCCATGTGGGGACAATTTCCCACAAAAATCTCCACCAAATATTCTCCCAAATTCTCCCAAATGTGCATTAACTTCACAAATTCAAATTTCCAAACAATTTTTTCATTTAATGCCAGAAATTCGATTTTATTTGAGCACGTCATTTCCTTGATTTTAGGAGTCCACATCACCTTGGGACTTCACTTTTACTCCCCCATAATTTTCCACCTCATTTCCACAACATTTAGCATGTGTGGATATTTATTTTTCTCAATTTATTTAATTTCTGGCTTAATTAATTGCCAGATTTCCCACTAAATTTAGGAAAAGTGGGTTTTGAGGGTCCAAAATACATTATTAACCCCTCAAAGTGTGCATAGTAGAAAGTTGAGGGTGAGAGGTGCAATTTTGATTACTCATACCCTATACAACTTCTCTAGACTACATTTATTACAATTTAAATACAATTTTATTTACAATTTTTGACTTGTGGGCAATCTAAAAAATTTAAAATTGATTACCTAAATCTAACCAAATTCCACGAAATTTTTTGTGTGATCTAGTATGGTAATATACATCGACTCTAGACACTAAGATGTGTCAGGGGCTCAATCTTCAAACCATCACCCTGGGTTTGAGCTAAAATGTGAAAAAACCTAAAAAATTATCCGCCTCTGAAAAAAGGGATAATTAACAAGATAAAAAAACACTCCAAGGTGTACTCGTTTGCTAATTGAGTCCCAATATCCTAAGCTTGTTAAAAACTCAAAACTCATCATTACTAGTATCACTTATTACAATTCCCCATAGGGTGTGGACTCTAGGTACAAGAAAGATGATGAGAAGATAGAAGTAGAGTTGAAAAACTCTGTTGACTGACGATATCTGATGGTACAAGTGTCTTCTGGATCATCGTTGGGCATGGGGTCTTCATATAATCATCAGGTACCACTCCAGTGGTTAACAGGTGTCATGTGGTGTGTTTGTTTTTGTTTCTTTTAGTTGCCGATCTGTAATATGTTGAGCATGCATTGGTGTTTATTTTCAGTATTTACTTTGTAAATAACTTGTTAAAGAAAAAAATAACAAGTAGGTTGGAATAAATCAGGAAAAGTGCATGAAGGGTTTCTAACTAAGTAAACTTAGGAACTTCAACAGTTGGGGCACATGAGATCTCCAATACCCAGAAAGGGTTTGGGCAAATTCTAAACAGTTTAGGAGATATTAAAATGATTAATATTTTTAATGGAGTCCCTAATTCTAAACTTAGGGAAATTAAAATATTAATGTGGATTAATATAAAACTGTGTTAGAATGGTCCAAAAGACATGGATCAAGCCAAATCTAACCTTAGTCATCGATTAGGGACTTAATCTCGGTCGTTGATATGTCAACGAGAAAAGTATAAGAGGAGGCTTGAGGGTCACTTGGAGAGTAATATGATCAGTCATTCTATTCTCTAGAGCGGGGTTTGCTAAGAGAGATAGAATTAGTGATTGGAGTTGCAGCCGAGGGGCAGTGAGTACAGAGAGGCAGAGAGGCAGAGATAGTGTTGGGAGATCAGCATAGGAGCCAGAGAGACTGACGCAGTAGCAACCAGGGCTCACGCAGGGCCACGCAGAGGTAGCCAGGGGCTGCGCAGTGCTTCAGAGAGGCCAGCGTAGCTGACATAGAGGGCTAGAAGGTTGACGCACAGCCTCCTAAGGCTGATGCAGGCCCATTTAGGGTGACGCAGGGCAAGCGCTAGGCAGAGAGAGGCTGACGCAGTCCAAAAAGGCAGACACTGGAGTTTTTGAGGCAGATTGAAGCTGAGGAACTGTCGGAGGGTTTATCCGAGGTTTCAATCGGGACATTTGTCTCAGACTGAGAGGTACTACCGCCAAGGGCATTCTGTGTTGGGTAATTCGGATTTGGCACCCAGATTGTACTCTGAAACTGCTTAATAAGAAAACCCTCATATAACTGCACTAGTTTTCGTGCATTGGGTTTTTTCGGGGACACTGGTCCAAAAATAATGTGTCATTTTGTGTGCTTGTATCTGTTTCCTTCAGTTGATGATCTGTAATATGTTGAGCATGCACTAGTGTTTATTTTTAGTATTTACATTGTAAATAACTTGTTAAGTAACGTAATAAGTAGGTAGGAATAAATCAGTAAAGTGCATGGAGGGTTTCTAACTGGTAGACTTAGAAACTTCAAGATATCGGGCAACTGATGCAAATATCTCATCAAAGTCCACTCCTTTTTGAGAGAATCCTCGAGCAACGAACTTGGCTTTAAACTTTTCAACACTCCCATCAACTCCATGTTTGATTTTGTAAAACCATTTTGAAGTGACGACTGACTTGTCCTTGGGTCTAATAACCACATCCCAGACATCATTCTTCATGATCGACTCATATTCCTTGTTCATCACATTCTTCCAAACTTGGTGCTTCGCGACATTGATTTGGGATAATATCGGATGTGCTCTAGCCATGAAAATTGGTGGAGAGGCTAGAGCATAGGAGATCTCCAATACCCATAAATGGTTTGGGCAAAATCTAACTAGTGTGAGAGATATTAAAATAATTAATATTTTTAATGTAGTCCCTAAGTTTAAACTTAGGGAAAATAAAATACTAATGCTAATTAATATAAAACTGAGTTAGAATGGTCCAAAAGTCATGGATCAAGCCAGATTTAATCTTAACCGTTGATTAGTGACTTAATCTCGGCTATTGAATTGTCAACGAGAAAAGTATAAGAGGAGGCTTGAGGGTCACTTGGAGAACACACCGAGTTGATGAAGAATTCGATTTTCTGGGGCAGGGCTTGCCGAGGAAATCGAAGGAGTGATTTGAGTTGCAGCTGAGGGGCAGTGAGTACAGAAGTAGAGAGGCAAAGAGGGTACCGAGAGGATCAGCGCAGAAGCTGGGAGAGGGTTGACACAGAGCCAACTAGAGGCCATGCATAGGCAGCCAAAGGCCACGCAGAGGCAGCCAGGAGCTGCGCAGTGCTAGGGAGAGCCAGCCTGGGTGACGTAGAGGCTCCAACGGCTAAAGTTGGGAGATTTCGTGGGGCAGATTGGAGTTGAGAGCTATGGGATTATTCATTCAGGGTTTTTAGCTGGAATATCTGTTTCCGACTAAGAGGTACTACTGCCGAGGGCATTCTTTGTTGGGTGAACCATTTCTGGCACCTAGATTGTATTATGAAACTGCTTAATAATAAAATCCTCAAGTAGCTGCACCAATTTTCCCGCATTGGGTTTTTCCGGGGACATTAGTCCAAAAACAACGGTGTCACTTATTTGCTTGTTTTTCCTTGAGTTGATGATCTGTACGTGTTGAGCATGTACTTCTATTTATTTTCAGTATTTACATGGTAAATAACTTGTTAATTAACATAACAAGTAGGAAGAAATAAATCAGAAAGTACATGAAGGATTTCTAACAGATAGACGTAGAAATTCTAACATGGTATCAGAGCGTGGTTGTAGATCACAGGATAACTGAGGACATCAGCCGAGCAGAGCAGCAGCATCAGAAACAGTTGTCCCGAGTGATAGAAGTTGTTCCTAGCGAAAAAGAAGTAAGGAAGGGGTGACGCAGTGTCTGTGTCATCAGTTCGAGCCGCAAAGAGGATCAACGCAATGGCAGAGAGGAGCAGACCCGACCTACGCAGTGCCCGATCATCTTTCTCAATGAGGAAGGATTGGCGTCCGTGGCTAGGAGGTGCAGATTTTGCTGGTGTCGGGATTGCGCAAAGCCCTAACATCTGAGGGAAAGCAAGAGAAACAAAAGAAGAAGGACCTCTCCAAGGTCAAATGCCTCCACTTTGGGGAACTGGGTCATTATGCGACCCAATGTCCAAGGAGGAAGAGCAAGGGAGAGGCTTCCGAGACCAAGGCTGCGCTAGGAAGGGTGGAGAAGGAAGTGGAGACAGATGATGAATGTGCCATGAGTGCTCACATGCCATTTGAGCGGAAGTAGGGAGACATCGAGCTGTAGTTAGGCGGACTACAGGCGATGAGGGGCAGGATCCTCGAGGTACCTAGCCTCTTGGATTATACCTTGCTACAGGAGCCTCGAAGAGCAGTAGCAGTATTGGCGGATGTCAGTAGAGATGGATGCAGCTGAAGTGACAGAGGGAGCTACAGTGCATGAGTCCCAGGACAGCGTGAGGCAGCATTGCAAGATGCGTGGAGTTGTTGTAGCAACGCAGAGGTCAGAGAGGGAGCACTTGTTAGCGACAGAGGGAGTTTCAACTTCATTAGTGTCTCTACCCTGACGATGATGTCAGAGTTGGGAGATCAGTTACTTATTTCTTAGTAATTGAGTTGCAGTGTAGCAGTTAGCAGTGATAGTGCTATGGGCAACACAATGCAACAGGATGAAAGGGAGCTGCCGTACGGATGCAACAGTGGCAGTGGCAGGGCCATGGGTAGCAGTACATGATGCAGTAGTGCAGATGATGGGCAGCAGGCCTAACATCGGTGTAGGAACCGATGCCGGATGATTAAGGTGATACTCAGTGAGGAGTATTACTAGAGTATAGTCCTCGCTAAGAGGAAGTGTTGATTTGGGGTAGCATCGGATGTGCTCTAGCCACGAAAATTGGTGGAGAGGCTAAGACACATGAGATCTCCAATACCTAGAAATGGTTTGGGCAGATTCTAAACAATTTGAGAGATATTAAAATAATTAATATTTTTAATGGAGTCCCTAAGTCTAAACTTAGGGAAAATAAAATATTAATTCAGACTTAGGGAAAATAAAATTTTAATGTGAATTAATAGAAAACTGTGTTAGAAGGGTCCAAAAGTCATGGATCAAGCCAGAGTTAATCTTAGCCATTGATTAGGGACTTAATCTCGGCCGTTGAATTGTCAACTAGAAAAGTATAAGAGGAGGCTTGAGGGTCACTTGGAGAACACACCGAGTTGATCAAGAATTCGATTTTCTGGGGCAGGGCTTGTTGAGGAAATCAAAGGAGTGATTAGAGTTGTAGTTGAGGGGCAGTGAATACAGAAGCAGAGAGACAGAGAGGGTATTGGAAGAATTAGCATAGAAGTCGGGAGAGAGGGACGCAGAACCAGTTAGAGGTTCACACAGAGCTAGTCAGGGCCCACGCAGAGGCAGCTAGGATCTACGTAGTGCCTCAGAGAGCTAGCGTGGGTGACGCAGAGGCTCTAGAGGCTGACGTAGTGCCTCCAGAGGTTGACGCAAGGGTTATTGGGTTGACGTTGGGCCAAAGAGGCTGACGCAGTCCCTAGAGGTAGACGCTGGGAGTTTTCGTGGGGCAGATTGGAGCTGAGAGTTGTGGGATTGTTTATCCGGGGTTTCCGCTGGAGTATCTGTCTCCGACTGAGAGGTACTATTGCTGAGATTATTCTCTGTTGGGTGAGCTGATTTTGGCACCTAGATTGTAGTCTGAAACTGCTTAATAATTAAAACCCTCAGATAGCTGCACCAATTTTCCCGCATTGGGTTTTTCCGGGGACATTAGTCCGAAAACAACGGTGTCACTTGTGTGCTTGTCTTGTTTCTTTCAGTTGTGTTGAGCATGTACTTGTATTTATTTTCAGTATTTACATGGTAAATAACTTGATAATTTAATAGAACAAGTAGGCATAAATAAATCAGAAAAGTACATGAAGTGTTTCTAACAGTTAGAGTTAGAAATTTCAACATGTGTGGCCCTTTTATTAAGCCAACCACTATTATAATTACACTTAACCCCATATCTGCCTCCCCTTGGGGTCATAGACAAACTAATAGTAGAAATCCAACGATGGAAATAATTGAAGAGTGGGAGAGCACCTAACTTTCTCTAGAACAATATCAACACAACTTAAATTTTTAGATAAATATTATTGTTTTTCATTTTTATTTTTATTTTTTGAAATATATGCATGGGAATATATTTCCCATGGAATTCGTGTAAGCATTTCCAATGAAACTGAGATGTTGTAATCAGTAATGTCTTAGTTATGAGAAGATAGTTTATTGAAATGGTGAATTGATTTAACAAGAACTTTGTTCAAACAATATTTTTTGGAGATAATTGAAGTTTTATACAGAGATTAAATATGAGGGGTTGGAAAATCTTTGAGCTCTGTAGTGGTATATTGTTCTAAATACCATTGGGAAATGACAGAAAAAAGTGTCGTTCAAAGATTTAAAAATATATATATATATATATATATATTTGAAAAATGATAAAAAGGGAGAGAACAAAAGAGAAGAAAATAGAGAGATGAAAAAAGTAGAAATAAAAGAGAATGATAGATCAAAATGTAAATTGCAGGGTATTTACTTAGGTTAGGTCTAAGATCATAACCGTGGTTTTGGTGGCTATTTGCTGGTCATTATTATTGTTGTTGAACTAGAGTAGCAATGTAGGAAGGGCAATTCTTATTGGATTTTTCATGTATCAATGTACATTTAATTTGCCAGTGTGGGCAACCTGGTTTCCCTCACACTAAGAACCTAGTCAGTACCTCAAAGTGGTAACAAAGTTCTTTGAATTTTATTGATGATAGTAGTTGAAATCCCCCATGTATCTAGCATTCACCAAGTATTATTCTGTTGCTCTTTGAACGTTCAATGTGCCAATGATTGCTTGCTATTCTTTTGGTCTTCTTCCATGAGTAACTACATCCAATTATATATTTGTAGAATATGATGATATATTATAATTCTTATTGTGTACTATTTTTAAAATAATTACTTTTGTCATTTTCTTATATTAGCATTTGAATTTGAAATGAGTGAAACATGGCATTGGGTCTATGCTCAATGTATATTTTTTAGTTGTCGTTATACAAAGCCTTTATATCTATTAAGATTCACTTAATTGTGGATAGACATTCATTTAGGGTCATGGAAAAGGAATTTACATAGAGGGGCAGCATGTTTCAGACCAACCATGGAGTAACATTTCTTGTCAATCATATCAGGTTTGTGCACTGCTGACAATATAATGGTTTTCTATTTTGTCAAATTTCATGCTATTCAGCAGTGGTTTGTACTTTAATAAAGATTCTCCTTTTTCAAGTTCATATGCCCGAAACAGGCTGGTGTATTTAGTTTAATTTGAAGTCATTCTATTTTGATATAACACCATATCTACAACAATGTTACCTTATGTGCTGCCTCATCACTATTTTACATATAGATCTCACTTACTACTCGTGGTCATTTTATACATGAATATCATTTATAGATTTGACTGCTACACTTGAATTTGTTTCAAGTACAAGCTCATTGAAACTCAAGTTGTAGAATAGATCACTAATTTTATTCTGTCTTCCTGGGTATTTTCTATGTTCCACAAAGTTCCTAGGACAGGGGAGTGCGGGAGCGGGAATACACACAAGGGGGATGTGTGGGAGCACCCCCGAAGTTTAGAGAAATTCACGGGGACGTCAAGGTTCCTAGCATTGTGGTCCCTGTCTCTAAAATTATAAAAATATAAATAGTAATGATAAAATCCCAACATTAAATGATATTGTCATCCGTGCATGCATAAGTGGTTTACAGCTCATCCCCATGCCCTCCAATTTAAAAAGTCCCGAGTTGGTAGATCGAGTGGTTGGGAGCATGGTGTGTTCTCCCATCTGTTGGAGAATCTAGTAGGGAAGCTATTAAAATAATTCTCCTTATCCTTAAGAATTGCTTGTGAGCTTTAGTTTTCTTCTTATTAGATCATTTCATCAAACAATTATCAAGAACATGAACAATAAAGACAAATGACACAAGAAGTAGGCTCCAAGCCAAGGCAAAACCCCTCCAAGGAGAAAACCCAAAAGAATATCTTCTCTTCTTATAGAATCAGTTCAAATGAGAAAACCAATACCCAAAACCCTAGACCAAGTCCTCCTTCAAGCACCAAGTCAGCCCTCCAAGAATCTCTTCCAAGTAGGTCAAAGATCAACCAAGTCAACAAGGGTCAATCCTCTTTCAACCTTCTTCAAGTCTCAGCTTCAACCTCTAACTTGGATCTGCAATCTCAACCTGCAATTTTCGGCCCTGCAATAGTTGCAGTAATCCTAATTCCTTCACACGTATGAGAGGATAAGGCTCAAAATCAGACCTTTCTTCTTCTTGATTTCTTCTTGCTTCCTTGACCTTTGCTCTTGCTTCCTTCTTGCTTCTTATTTCAGATCAAACTTCTTTCTTGTGCAAATCGAAATGTGTGTCGAATGAGGTTGAAACTGTTGAAAAGTATAACTAGGATTGGTCTTCGTAATGACATGTAATTATAATCTTTGTAAATGATGAAAAGAAGTAAATAAAATTATTATTGTAATGCCTTGCTTCATGGGTTTCATGAGCAAGAGGTTTATTTTAGATGGCTCCCATTGAGAGCCTTAGGATTTGTCAAAGAGTCAATGTCTTGTATGAAGATATGTCAAATGTATTCTATAGACTGTAAAATAGCCCTCCAAAGACAAGCACAGTTCTCCTTCATGTTGGCTTCAAGAAAGGATAAGAAACTCATGTCGGCTCACATTGCAAGGTGACACATCTATTCGAAATGACAGGTCGGCTTATATTGATGGGAAAATGACTATATATAGGCATGTAGGCAATCCACTTTTCCACAGTTCACATTTCAGATCTCTTTGAGTTTTTCGGATGGGTATTACAGAAGACAAATTCGATGGAAGGGACAGTGAAGAGATGAAGAGACAGTAAGGGCTGATCACAGTCTACAGGAATTCAGATCTCACTCTGAATTTGAATGGCAGTCACAGTATACAGTTCAGATATGTCTCTTTGTGATTTCGGGTAGATAGTGATAGTAAGATGGTTGGATCTTTGGGTAAAGGTCTCAATGCTACAATAGAAAGATACAGTTTGGATTAGGGTATCTATATCACAGCCAGCTGATATATAGAAGCCTTGGTTCAGTGATATGAAGGAGCTGATTGTAAGTGAAGTAGTACAGTGTTTTAGTGCTGCTGTAGTAAGGACAGTTTGGTGACAATACAGTGATATGGTTCAGTGCCATCTCAACTATGTCTACAGTTCGTTGCTATCACATTATGCTCAGAAAGGAGATGATCTCAATGCGTAAGAGGAATCGAAAGAAGGAAGGAGAAGACAGTCAAGAGAGCTAGTGTCTTGGTCTTGGAAGTGACTAATCGGTCAAGGGTCTTGGTCTTGGTATTTGTCAGTTGGAAGCTCTATAAGAGGAATTTGTGTGGGTTTTCCTCTCAAAGAGTGAGAGGTTTTGGCCCTGGCTCATAGCCTACATTCTGTGTCTCTTGTCTATTTATGTTCATGCATTGGTTACTGTTTGATGAAGAAGAACACTAATAATCTAACAAGAAGAAGATTCTAATATAAGAAACAAAAAACATTCACAAGCAGTTACTAATGGTAGAGAAATCACCTAATGTTAATGCCCTAGATTTCTCAACATGGTATCAGAGCTAAGGTGAAGTTAAGGAAGGGCATCTAATCAAAAGAGACACTCAAGGATCAAGTGTCAAGGAAGGCATCAAAGCAAAGTGAAGGATCTACATTGAAGAATCAAACCCTGGCTCAAAGAAGGAAGTCTACTTCAAAAGAAGTCTTAGGATCATCAAATAATCGAGGCCAAAGACTTATTTCTACTCAAGGCGAATAGATCTACAAATCAAGGCAACTAGAAGTCTACTCCAGCAAGAATGTTGGATCCTATCATCTTTAGCAAAAGACCACAAATACCCTCATCAAGATGAAGAGATCTACAAAGCGAGGCAACCCAGAGTATAGAGAAGCATTTCCAGGACTAAGATCACATCATCTTGGAGATCCTAGAAGCATTTCTGATCTGCATTCATTCACTACCAAAGAAGTTGAAGTATCTTGAAGGCGAGAAGACATTATCATCATCTTCAAAAACTATAAGGTAAGCTCCCTATCATTGCAACAAGAATCCCCTCCTTATCCTTGAAGAAGATCATCCGAGGAAGCATCAAAACATCCTCACCATCAACAATGGAAGCTAGATCTAAAGGCGTTGACATCATAAAAGGAGCGATCTCCTTTATTGAAGAAGGGCTTTTCATTTGGAAGAAGATCATCGAAAGGAGCACTAATACATCTTCTTCATCCACCATTAAAGTGATCAAGTTGAAGATTTCATCTTCACTTGTCAAGTAAGTATCTTTCATTCTATAATCAAATTTGGTAAAATGACTTTGTTTTGCAAGGAGATCTATAAGCTGGTTGGGTCATTGAAATTCCTTGCATGGAAAAGGAGGATAGGCATAGTCCTCGAAGAAAGTGAAATCATTGAACATGTCATGAGAAAGGTCTCCTTTGAATACATGGAAAGGGATTCTTATGAAAGGTCCCCTCATATAGCAGTATTGGAGACATCAAAGAGATATATATGATAAGCTGGTAGAGCTATTCTCTGAAGATGCAATACAACATGTCATATCACTTAGATCTTATCTACACAAATTGAAGGTATCCAAGGATAAAGGGTTATCTTCAGAAGATCTCAATTGCAAGATCTGGAAGAGATAATCCTCATTGTTCTAAATGCACTAACTGATTAGCAAGGTAACAAATGTCAATGAGGATAAGAAGGCTATCCCATTCAACAACTTGTGGTTTCTGTGTAAGATAGGAGATGACAGGTTGAAGGCAAAAGTGTTGAAGGTTCAAATGAAAGGATTCAGAGATTTGTCGAAAGGAAAGAAGAACATAGCTAAGTTTCAATGCTATGGGCATCATATGAAAGATTGTCCTAAGTACAAAAGGGAAATAACAAGAAATATAGAGAAGAAGTGGAAAAAGCTGAAAGAAGGAAGTCCAAGGAAGAGGAAAAGCATTAGAAGTAAGAGCTCGTGACATCACCATAGGAAACATGAAGGATGTCTGATAGTCAGCTATGAAGGATATAGCTCTTGAGATCCTCATCCAGGACAAGTCTCATCATACATCAAATCAAAAGGAAACATTTGCTGGATAGGGATATGCAAAATCCTCAAGTTTCTCTGATGGAATCCTCATCGGAGGATTCACCGATCTTGAGTGGAAGCAAGTGTTTCACCAAGAACTCCAACCTTTGGAATTCATGGATGATGGTATGATGACATAAGAGATGAAGCAAATCAAGGGGTTGAAGATACTTTTAATCAAGGAAGTTGCTGAAAGAAGCCTAGATGACCTAAAGGTAAATGAGGTATGTATGCTTGTATTCGATTTTATAAAGTCATTTTGTATGCTTGTAGGTAACTTGGATCACTGCTCTATCTTGAGAATCTTGATCAAAGGAAAGGAATCTCCTCCTATTAAAGGTTTCTGGAAGGCATGAGTCACACCAGAGGAAATCAACATAATATGTCCTCATATGAAGCATGAGGTGGTTGACTACAATTGAGGAACTCTGAATGAAAGCTCCTGGGAATGAAATGTGTGAAGAAAGGAAGGAAGAGATTGTTAAATATGCAACCATGGTAAAGGAAATCAACATCTGAAAGACCAAGAAGATTTGACTAGGAAATCTCCCAGAAAGATATGAAAGCTCTGATGGAAGTCTGAAAAAGATGGAGACCCTTGACAATGGATTTCTTTGGGAGATGTGTCAACATGTTTATAGGATGTTGATACCTACAAGAAGATGCCTGATGAAAGACCATCACAAAGGTAATTTTGATTTAAGTGTTCGTTTCTTATTTGTGAACAAATACCTGGATGGGTTTATGTAGGATTTCTAAAGGGAAGAACTGCGAATATCTTCCAAGAGGACCATGTAGAAGGATGTAAGATCCTTTCAAAGAAAAATATGGCATGAAGAAGGCAACATGACATGAAGCAAGGCCAGATGAAGAATGATCAATCACTTTCTGATGAAAGGAACGATGACATGACTGACTCATGGATGAAAGTGATGGATGGTTTGTGCCCTATGAAGAAGCCCCAAAAGATGAAGACTCCTTGAAAAAGAAATTCATGACATCGAAGGAAGGAGCTCTTCAAGCAGCTAGTTGAGGAGCTGTTGTAGGTCCCTAATTAAGAGGGAGCCTGAAAACAAGTTTCTTACTTGGAAGAAACTTGGAAATTCCTAAGCCAAGAGGGAGTTTAGGTACATTCCTTCCGTAGGAATGAGTACATTTCATTATTGGAATTTATATGACCTTCCTAATTGAGAGGGAGAGATAGACACATCATTCTGGTCTTCACCTGGGAAGACAAAATGGAGGATTGGGTAATCATCTAGCATCTGATGCTCTTTGAGGATGAGATAGGGCATCCAACATAAGAGTAGTCATGGACTGATATTATTTGAGGACTAGCTATCCAAGATAAGAATAGTCCAAAGAAGGTCATACTCTGTGAACACCCAGGTGGAGTATGTACCTTGAGAGACAATGATTATGGTGTCTATGAATCACTAGTCTTGCCAACATTTTGGTCTAATCATGTGGATAGAGCTGTTAGTCAAGGCCTTGCTATGTGACAATGCTGGTCGATATGATGCTATACAGATGGGTTACCAATCCAATTCTACTTATGAGAAACTCTTTAGATTGAGAATGACCCAAGTACCATTATGAATACCTCCCTAGTTAAGAGGGAGTGTTGAAAAGTGTAACTAGGTTCGGTCTTCATAATGACATGTAATTATAATCTTTGTAAATGATGAAAATAAGTAAATAAAATTATTATTGTAATTCCTTGCTTCATGGGTTTCATGAGCAAGAGGTTTATTTTAGACGGCTCCCATTGAGAGCCTTAGGATTTGTCAAAGAGTCAATGTCATGTATGAAGATATGTCAAATGCATTCTAGTCTATAGACTGTAAAATAGCCCTCCAAAGACAAGCACAATTCTCCTTCTTCATGCCGGCTTCAAGAAATGATAAGAAACTCGTGTCGGCTCATATTGCAAGGTGACGCATCTATTCAAAATGATAGGTCGACTTATATTGATGGGAAAACGACTATATATAGGCGTGTAGGCATCCACATTTCCACAGTTCACATTTCGGATCTCTCCGAGTTTTTTCAGATGGGTATTACAAAAGACAAGTTCGATGGAAGGGACAACGAAGAGATGAAGGGACAGTAAGGGCTGATCACAATCTATAGGAATTTAGATCTCACTCTGAATTCGGATGGCAGTCCTAGTATACTGTTCGGATATGTCTCTCTATGATTTCGGGTAGACAATGACAGTAAGAAGAATGGATCTCTGGGTAAAGGTCTCAATGCTACAACAGTGATCTGGATTTAACAGGAACGCAACAAAATACAGAGATAACCATATACACAAAGATGCAGCGGAAATAATACTTCATTTCATTAATGGAAAATACTGAAATATGCTTACAAACAGAAATGGAAATAAACTAGCTAGGGCGATGGTAACTTATCTCTGAGAAAAGATGTGGCGGCTACATGCCTCTGAACTGTGTTACAATGAGGCTCGAAGGCCTATTTATTGTTGAGAAACAATGGAAAACTCTAAACATCCAAAAAACTAACCCTAGAAGATGAAACGCCAAACTGTGGGCTCCGTTTGGGTAAATTGGTCTTCCCGGGGTCGTAACTTTGGCATACGATCTCGGTTTGACACGCACAATATCTCGTTAGAAAGATCTATCCGAGAACTACAACTTTGGGAAGAGCAGCATCGGTCCATGGGCCCATGTTGCTCCCAGTTTTTCCAAAAAAAACGTCGTTTAGGGCCTCAAAACGGTTTCGAAAGTTCAGGACCTGAAAAACTGCTAAAAATAGTAAACTATGCTACAATTAAGGAAACTGAAAAGCTCAAAGAAACAATGGTGAGGGTCCAAGTGGACTTGGCAGGTGGCTACCAATATCCACCTGGATCATTCCTCCCCCCTTAGGAAGCAATGGTCTCCATTGCGTTGAGTTCCTCCATGAGATGAGGAAACTTTTGCTGAACTTGGTCCCTGGTGAGACACTTGCCCTGGAGAAGGAGTTGGCCTGCTTTGACAACTCGATACAATTGGATATTCTGTTGGCGAGTTTGCTTGATCTGTGTGTCCATGATCCGATCAGTTGCAGCTTGTTCCATGCAATCTGGATTTAACTCTATGGGTGTGAGCTGTTTTGTAATGTTGGATGTGTCTTGTAATGGCGGAAAGTATGGCTGAAGGCAGTCCACATTGAACACTGGATGTAGGCCAAGGAATGGGGGAACGCTGAGCTCAAATGCATTGTCTCCCACAGCCTTGGTAATGGTGTAAGGACCATATCGGAGTGGTCTGAGTTTCCGATAGGCTCCGTTAAGGCATTCCTTTTGCAAATGCAACTAGACTTTGTCGCCCACCTGAAACTTGTGTGGCACTTGATGTTGATCATGTCGCTGCTTGTAGTTGGCATTTGATTTCTCTAGAATGTCATGGACCTGCTAGCGAATATGTTGGATTTGCTCAATGAAGTTGTTTGCCTTATCTGTTTCAGACTGGACATAAGCCGAATCTGCGTGAGTCGCTGCAACTGGCATGGCCACATCAATGGGACATAGTGGCTGGAATCCCAAGCCCACCTGAAAAGGGCTGTGGCCAGTCAAGCTGTGGAGAGCCCGGTTGTAGTTGTGTTGAACATAGGGGAGGCTCTCGTCCCATGTCCGTGAATGCTTTGAGTTGTACATGCGCAGAATGTGTACAATCATCCTGTTGACAACCTTTGTCTGGCCATCAGTTTGAGGATGGAAGGCTGTGGACTTAGTGAGTTTGGTGTCGAGCATCGACCAGAGACTCAACCAAAATGTACTGAGAAACCTGCTGTCTCGATCTGAGATGATAGATTGTGGGATCCCAAAGTTTACCCACACTCGTTCAAAGAAGAGTTTAGCAGTGGCTTTTGTTGTGATATTCTTTTTGCAGGCGACCATAATGGCCATCTTTGAGAACCTGTCGACGACCACAAAAACACAGTCATTTCCATGCTTAGTGGAAGGAAGACCTGACATGTAATCCATGGAGATGGATTCCCAAGGTCGACTAGGGGTAGGCAGCGGGGTATAGAGGCCTT